>WTSP01003165.1:21633-44541 GCA_025331215.1 Actenoides lindsayi
CAGCAAACTTTTTCATCACTTAAGCTATTTAGTCCTTTACTCACATTCAGTCATTTGACTCAGGTATAAAACATTTCATTTTCTATAGCCGTTGTGGTCTTGATTTTTCCTTCACACGCTCTGCTCTCTGTTCTGAGTGTGTTGTTCTTCACACTTTAAATAGCTGTGAGATTTTGTTTCTAAAATGAGAAATCTCTTTTCATTCCAAAAAGATTTCTATCTTGGTTACCATGAATAATAATAATAATAACTTTATTATTAGTTACCAATAATAAAGCAACTACATAGTTCTTTTCTACCTGAAGGACAATGATATCTGAAAGACTATTTGAATTGGATTAGTGAGGAAGGACATCCAAAAGACTACTTGAGCTGGAAAGCGAGGATTAATTTGCACAAGCAGGCTCCACACATACTGCTTCCTGTGCAAGAGCTGGCAGCAGTGTCCTTAACCAATTTCTCAGCAGCTTTCTGGAAGGGACACAATTACAACGACCTATGGACCGTTCCTGCTGCTAAACAACCAATAAGTTTGGCAGGGTGCAAGAAGAATGAACTCTGAAATGTAGCTCAGCTGGCAAATGCTGTCCCTTCACTCACAGGAAATGCGTAGGAACATTCAGTTGTGGGGTGTTTTCTTTAGGTCTTGTACCTGGAGGTGTTAAAGATGTGGTTCATTTTAGGAAACAGCTGAGTTCTAGTAATGAACGAGGCTTGTTGAATTTAGCATTTTAAAATATTATTAGTAAAACTGCACAAAAGGAGCCATTGATCCCTCTATATATTCCATCTATGGATGTCGTTTTAATGCTGTCACAGCAGTCGTCACATTAGTGCCCAGAAAATCATGATTGCAAATCGCTGCACAATCAGATTGTGGCAGAGTAGGAAAAATTAATACCTAATTTTTGTGTTTTCTGAATGAACAAATCAGTTCCTCATATTGTAGGACACAAATATCGCTCTCAACTGGGCCGAAACCAGTGAGCTTGCGTTTCTGTAACTGAGAAATACAGCCCTTGATCCTTTTCCTGGAGACAAATGTTATTTTGTTTCCTTCTGTTACTTGCTGCTGTGGGTTCTTTTTTTCAGTGTGGAGAGATCTGTGTTAGCCCTATAGGGACAGTGATAAATGTAAAACTCAGCTAAGAACAGGCTCCTTTACCTCAGTTGCCCTTTTCCACCCTATATTGCCTCCACCCTGTCTCAGGCTTTCCTGGAGGAGCAATCAGCCGTTAGCATTGCCACTAACTGGCAGTCCTTTCTATGCCCCAGATCTCATGCTTTCTTTCCCACTTTCTGCTAATGTCTGTCTTTCCCAAGCTCTTCAAAAGCAGAATAATACATGTTTTGCAATTTGGTTTATATATGCTTTTAATTAAATCTTCCTGTTCTGCTGAACTAATCTCACACTTTCTGCATGCTGCAGATTAATTTGCTGTTCATTTCCACAGCTCTCTGATGAGACAGGCTCTTTTTCAAGTCTGTGATACTACTTTCACGGCTAATTTACTTTCCACTGTTAGAAAAGGAATTGCATGAATCTACTCACATTGCAAATCCTCTCCATCGTGTTCTTAAGGATTTCCAAACTTCCAAGAAATTAAACTGTTTCTCTCTCATGTTCAATTTCATAAATGTTAAAATTTGTTATAGCATATTTTACAGTGTGCTTATGCAGGAGTATCTATGGTAGTATGTACTTACAGGACAGTCATAATTCTATACTGTTGAAGCATAAGCCAAAGAATGGGTCCAGGGAAAATGAGGATGTGAGTACATTCACTTATTCATGGATTACTCTTCACAGTTTGTAAAACACTTGGTGTCCAGACCATAACTTTGGTGGGAACAGAGGGTCAGCTCCTGCAGTCAATGGAAGTAGATGAAGCTAGAGCAATTCCAATCCTTTCACCTGTGCACAGTAACTGGGACTTGGTCACAAGTCAGAAATGTTTGGCTTTCTCAGAAAAGGTCCTGCTCTCAAAGTGTTGCTCCATGTTGCGTTTTCCAAAACACACAAAAAACCAAAAGGACAGCTGCAAGATTCAGCCAGAATCCCTGACCTAGCATCAAACATAGTTCCACGGTATCACTGGACCAGCAGGGAGTGAGAGTAAAAGATATTTAGGGATCGGAGTAAGTGGCCAAAAGCAGGAAAAGGTGGGGATCTCTTAAACCAACTTAAATGTAATAAGGAGTTACACCCTCAGTCACACCAGGGAGAGCAGTTATACAGAGCAATTTATCTGTCAGAGTAAACACTGCTGATTTAGCAAAACTACACCCAGGGCCCAGCAGCTGTGGCTGCTCCATAGAATGAGGCAGAGATATAGCTCAGATTTTGCCATCCCTTGTAAAATTGTGAGAAAAGTCCTTTCTGCCTCACATTTTGCCTGTGTTCTGGAGTCAGTGGGTGAACGCTCCCAAAAGTTGAGGCCTTTAGGCAAATTCATGTTTGGATGCAGGACTGAGAAACTAGAAATTCATCTGGACATGGAAATTCTTCTAGTATGTTCACTATCTGTCAAAAGTACTTTATTCTAAAAAATATGAAAGTTTGTTCAAAATAGTAGTGACAGCTGGTGGCTTTGGGCAGAACTGAGGAAAGGCCAACAAGTAAAGAAATTCACTGGTAGACCACTCGAGAAAGACATGACATGTCTATATGGTTCCAAGACTACACTGTTAAACAAGTAAAGATCTAAGTACCTCTAAACATCCTTGTCTTCAATGAGTTTACCTGGAGGTCATAATCTCAGTTTAACAGTATATTTGACATCACTTCCTGAGCTGTTTTCCCCTTGATTCCTGCCACCTGTTCCATCTGAACTTTCAGGGACAACTTGGATTTCCAGAGGCTCAACTCATACCAGCAGAAGAGGTAAACTGGTCCCTGGTAGGAGGCTGAGGCCAAAGAGCCCTCATGGCTCTTATGAGTTCCGTGTTGTAGAAGAGCAGGACCAACTTGTTCAGTGTCCTAAGAGCTGCCTCAGATGTCAGCGATGCAGGTCAAGATCTGCAGTCAATAGTGATCTATGTACTCTGCAGCAAGGTAGAGCAGTAGTTGTGAGGAACACCTGGACAGCCCAAACCAGCTGACAGCTCATGACTATACAGATGCTGTATTTGTGCTGGCATCTCCTCCCTTCCAGCTGCCTGTGGTAACACATCAGTGTAGGGACTGGCATTACAATGGACAGATTGACATTGGTTTTGCAGGATTTCATTTTAGTTGTGTGTTATAAGGTAGTGCAAGTATCTCTCCTCTGCTGCTTTGAAACATAAAGCAGTGGGAACAGAACTCCTTGATATAGCATTGTTTGTCACAGAAAAGCTAGGAAAGGTGTCAGAGGGCAGCAGAGCCAGACTCCTACGCTTTCAGCACATGAGGGTAGATGAGGGTATTGTAGTATCCTAGACAGTGGCATCAGGGGTCCCTCTTATCTAAAGAGGGGCTGGTATCAGCCTGTCCCTGTGGGCACTCGTTCAGAGAGCTGTGCTTACTTGTCCCCTCAGCTCTGCAAAATCTTACTGCTGAAGAAACAGCCTTTATGGAGCTACAGGGTTCATTTCTATTCCTAGACACAGGCACTGCCCCTTGGTGGTTCTTATTTATGGGCTGAAGTGCTGCTGAAACCATAAACATTCAAGGGTTTGGGCTTTGTTTGCCTAGGGTGAGAAAAAGGTGGCAGCTTTTGAAGCCCCATTCTGGCCATTTTCTTCTTGTCAGGGTGCAAACACCAGCTGAGGTCTGGCACCTTGTTTTATTGTGTGAAGACTGGACAGAGATTTCTCAATTAGCTTTAAATTAACTGCCTCTTGTCATTATGAGTTCCCTGAGGATGGGTGTGAGAGTGCTCTCAAAAAGGTTGTTAGACAGCCTGCCTGTGTGTCCACTATCTGGGCACCCACCAGACTGCACCTGCCATTCTTCATCACCAGGTTTAAAGCTTTAATTAGGAACCTCCCGCATGTCTGGTCTTCACAAGCACCATCTGGCATGCAGCAGAAAATGTGCCCCGTTTTTGTTACTGGCAAATCCTAGGAAAGTCATTTGTGCGCTTTATAGGCAGGGACTGGAGGGGCAGAGAATGGCGTAAAAACTTTCAGAGCATTTCAGAGTGGGAAGAATCTAAAGTGGAAACTGAAGCCTGCATCAAGCTTGGGTTTGCCCTAACAATATTTGAATATGAAGCTTTATGCAAAAATTTTCATTGTCAGAACTTCTGCATATGGACTGTACTGCAGCATGCTGGAACATGACCTTGTTTACCACTTCCCAAGCCAGAACTGGAAAATATAAGACTTATTTGTGGCTTTGCTTTTCAGTGCACATTATCACCAAGATTCAACATTTTGTTTCCTCAAAATTCACAGCCACACAAAGGATTTTGTTACAAGATGCACATCTAGTTAAATGCAAATCCTTGAAGTGACTGCTGCAATTTTGTAATGTCCTGCACTCAGAAATGTCTGTAACTTTTCCATATTAATACACACATCTTCCCTTTCTATCACTCTTCAAGTAGATTGCTAAACTGTAGATTGTAATTCTAAATACCTAACTGTAGTTATTGAGACACAAAGTCTGACTAACAAATCTGTGAATGAAGAAGAGGTACCACACTGCCCCAAGTCTTAAAAGACTATCAGAAGGTGTTTTCCTGTTGTTGCCTGCAATATCTGTCAGTCTAAGAGAGAAAAAAAGCATTTTCCAAAACATGTCCAGGAAACACTATAGATGGGGAACACCACAAACTGTGATTTGTATTTGTAATGCCTCTTCCTCTATTAGTCTGTTGTTGAGATGAACTGACAAGGCTCCCGCCTTGCATGCCACGCAAAATACAGGGCAGTGGGATGAAAATGTATCCCAACCAGAGCTGGCTGCTGGGAAGCCACATTTATTCATTACAAGCTCAGAGACAACAAGGAGCACAATGAAAGAAACCACGCGACAGATTTCAGTGCCACAAATTACACAAGAAGAAAATCTGGAGTTTTAAAAATTCACTTCTCCTGAAACAAAAGAAACATGAGTCCAACTAGCAAGGTAAAGAAAATACAAATAGCAGAAGTGATGTTTAATGTGTCTGTACCAAATGTAATTTTAAAAGATGGATAAAGGGACAGAGCTATAGAAAAATAATTATCACTCATAAGGAACTGTGGCAAAATACACACCCGGTTAGATTAGTTTTCTTACTGCAGGAAGTAGTTTAATATGTGTCTTTTCTGGAAGTTTATATTGTACCATTATCTCAGCATGGGGCTAGTGAAGACTGCTTTTGGATATGT
Organism: Actenoides lindsayi; assembly: GCA_025331215.1. Taxonomy (NCBI): domain Eukaryota; kingdom Metazoa; phylum Chordata; class Aves; order Coraciiformes; family Alcedinidae; genus Actenoides; species Actenoides lindsayi. The sequence continues at coordinate 26,935 of WTSP01003165.1, forward strand.
CAGCTTTCACAAAAAGTAGCACAAAAGTTTTGTTTATTTGTGGTCATTTTGTATTGTACCTACAGTGCAAATAGAAGTGTTCAGGCTAAACTATAACTGAGCACTAGCTTCTCTCAACCATACTTCTGCCTTTGTGTATAAGCCTGCTTCTTTATAAAATCAGCTATGATATTGCTGTAGTGCCATATTTTGTCCTGCAATTTGCTGCATTTTCATTATGAAATTATAGTATACAGTAAAGGACTGCTGGATCATTAGCCTAATATATGCTAAAATACTACTAATGTTCAATTTGGTTTGAATTTTGGATGCAAATTACAGTCAGTGCTTATTCCATGGGAACCGGTAGTCTTAACCCTCAGGGTTTAAATCCCCAGGTGATAAGAAATGTCATATAACCTTTAGCACTGACAAAAGTGAAACACACTGGGCCATTATTCTTCGAGGTTGCACAGAGAGAGGAAGGACCTACTCTTTTCTCATCCTTAATTTGGCTTCCTGGTATCCCCTGAGGACCTGGGGGGGAGGGTCACTGCAGGCACACATGAGAATGGCAGTCGAGCCTTAGGTTTGAAAAATTCACCTTCAGCACCTGCTCACCGAAGCATTTGAAGGGAGGCTTTTCAAAGCCTCCACTGAGAGCAATCGGGAGCTGGTGGGTGCCTGCTAGCTCTGTTGAAAAAAGTCCCTAATTGCAGGCGGTAAATGCTCTGGCAAATTTACTCCCCTCTCCTCCCCTGGAAACTCTCATGCTTTTGAACTCTCTGGACACAATTACAGGTCAAAGTCTTTGTGACCAGTCCTGACATTATGGTTTCAATGGCATTTTGCCTGGGGGCATTAACGTGTCCTTCTCTCAAGTCGAGATGAGAGGACCTTTATTAACTTGTAACTGTTGTTTTGTTAATCTAGTGAATGGCTCTTTAGGAAACAACAGAGAAAATGCTTATTAACGGTGAAAGCTTCATCCATTATAAAACACAATGCCTCCCAAGAAATCAGGAAATGATGAAATGTAGAAAGAAATGGTACTTTGCTCATAGCCCTCAGTCTAAATTATTTACTATATCATGGGTTTTGTCAGATCCTTAGAGAAGGTAAAGGCCTGCATCTCACAGATCCATGATAAAAAGCAGGGACAGTAAAATGGTCACTGAAATGAGGACTTTTGTCATGAAATAACATTCACTGATGTGTTTGGCTAAAATACAGCAATACACAGGTAAATTGCTCTTAGTGAAAAGTGGGTAGAGAACTGGATTTTATGTCTCCAATATTCTGAGTAGATATATTATTTACTGTTTAAAAGACCTAAAATATACCAATATCTGAAAAAAAAAATAAATTCTTGAAATGTGAGCCATTTTTGTATTTCAAGCAACACTTAGAGTGCTACTAGCTATTCTAATAGGAACAAATAAAAGTAAAATTACTCCTTACCTCCTAACCCAGTATTTAGTTATGCACAAGAATATCTGATTTATCACACTGTAACATAGTGACCCAGCTGCATTTCTTTCATATGCTCTTCTCTTCACCCTCAAGAGAAAGAGGAAGCAATGTACTTGCTGTGCAGAGACCTCTTTCAGTTACAGCCACAGAACAATTAACATTACCTCATTAGCTTTTGTTGTTCCTTGAAAGCAGAAAAATCCAGTTTTTCCTCTCTCTCCATCTGCCACTATTATTCAGCACAGACGGCTGGGTGAGAAGTAAGTTGCTTTAATTTGAACAAAATCTTCAGGGCAGAAATCCATGACTGACAAAATGAATGTCCTGACTATTGTAGTGCTCCCAAGCTGTCTAACTTCAAAGCCAAAATTCATTTTATATGCTGGTAATAAGATAGGGAACTATGTAATACTCTCTGGGTTTTTTTTGTTTGGTTGGTTGGTTTGGTTTGGTTTTTCTTTTTTAACAGTGGCACAAGTAAAACACTTGTGTGAAAACCTGGAAGAGACAAGACACATCTTGTACCACAGATGGCAGGATGTACTGCACTCCTCCTACCCCTGAATCCTGAGCTACAGACATTTGATAGGTGGAAACAGGGGCATGCAGAGTATATAACGGCTCACACTGAAAAAATGAGAGTATAACCCCGTTTATATTTAGGTCACGTATCAGAGTGAATCAGGTACCTCTGAGTTCCCTGAGCAGCATAGTCTGCCAGCACCAGGGCTGAAATGACACGTGTAGTGTGTATTTGTGTCAGCTGAAGGAATGGCCAGTGCCTACTGACCATTGCAGGAGATGCAGGGTGTGGCTACACCGCACTGTGAGGTGGGGCTGTAGTACTTGGGACTTTCCAGTGCCAGTGTTGATGTACGCAGATGACAGAAATTACATTTAGCAGTCACTGACTCAGTCTCAGAAAGCCCTTCAAGATATGCTTCTGTATGGGACTTCCGTTTTTATGGCCCTTCGGCATATCAAACATCTATGAGGTCACTGAAAATGAAACAACAGAGCATCACAATATATTTTGCCCTCTGTCTCCACATTTCTTGAATTACACTGAATTCACTCCAAGTAATGTATAGCAAAATCATGAGTTAGGAAAACACTTGGCATATATATTCCTAGATAAATTTACTGTCCACACTCCCAGTTGTCTCAGGGTAAGTCCTTGTGTCACTGGCTAGAAGTTTTCTCAGGAACATCAAGGAAAATGGTAACACTGTTCCTCAAATGAAGCATTTCACAACAAGTAAAGTTAGTGCTTTTCAAATCCTGGTATACAACTAGCACAGCTGTTTAAAGTAACTATTGAATGCTCTGGATCCTTCCTTCCAAGCAGGTGAATACAGCAAACATCCCAGTAGCATAAATGTCCCCAGTATAGTAAAGGGCAATACCTAACTCTTCAGGTACCAGTTTCTGGTGAAGAGTGGTCTCTCTGGGATGCACATCTGCTCTCCAGCTTACTGTGGTATACTCCTACAAAATCTACCCAAGGAAAATTTCACACCCACCACTTTTTCTCCAGTAGGTTTTTAACCATGATCAATCTTATTTAGGACATGATTCAGTAAAGTGTCTAAGCAACTATCTCATTTAAAGCACACATGTATTGCTATGGATTTTAAAGATTTGGGTTAGAAGTCAGCCAAACAGTCCAAGTGAAAATACTCCTTTGAAAAGGTAACAGAATAACTATTCCAGAAAAAAAAAAAAAAAACGAAAAAAAAACAACCAAAAAGATAGAAGTATATCTATTTTTACCCTCTAAAAGGAATTATATTATTATATTTATGTAATTCTGGCTAATGTGCAGAATTTTCGAGTAAAGAAAGGCAGCTATTTTCATTGTTTGCAGAAGATTAAGCTCCCATCTAGCAGAATGTTACTATGGTGACAACTACTGAAGAAAATACTGTAAGAGGCAGACAGATAATTTTTAAAAAGTGAAAAAAATTTAACCTTGCTGGAAGCAGTGACTTAAATAGATTACTTCTGTTTTCAAAGCTGTAAGGTTGACCTAGTGAGTAAAAATTGTCAGACTCTGAATGTCTCCTTGTCGCTCATCCTCCATTACTTGCTGGCTGGCTGAAAGGGCAGGATGGTTTGATTTGAAAAATAATCAAATAATAAATACTAAAAAGAGAGAAGGATGAAAAACTTTCTCTCCCCTACAGTCTGTTGAGAAGTTCTAAAGTGTGACTATAGCCATTTTAGGATCCTTCGGTGATGTTGCTCTTCACCCCACGCCTAAGGAAATAGCAGTTGAAATGACAGAAGCTCTTTCTGAGTCTTTCCAAACTGTACCTTTCTGCATAAAGACAGAACCTTTTTGCTACCTATCCAGTCACAAGTCTTAAAATTTACAGAAAGTGTAGCAGGAGACCAGATACTCATTTCACTGAAGTACCACAACTCATAGTTAAAGTTCACCCTATTAAAAGTTTGGATGTGAGTAAAAAATCATCATCATCAGTGGCAGCATCAGCATTGCAGCGTATATGACAGAAGATAGGCAATTAGTCTTTCTGTCTGGAAGCTATGAGGATATAAGTAATTGTTATCAAAACCAGAATTCACATGGAGATCATTACAATTCAAACAGCTATTTGGCCTTTTTAAAAGACCAGAATAAAGTAGCCTGATTGGATTCCCCAGGGAACCTGGTGTTCAGCTGGGAGAGGCTTTAGCTTTGTTAAATGTCTTAGCACTGGCAAGTGTTTAAACTGGAATAATAAGGTTTGAATTCCCAGGGTCAGGAGGCCAATGTAGAGAGTGTATATTTAAAAGAATAACATGCATTTCAAAGCAATTAATACAACTCAGACCCTAAAGTGGCATCTGGTCCATTTATTCCAAGAAAGATATTGCAGAGTATCAGCAAATTGCCTTATTTCTCTGCTTGAGTTCAGTTGAAAATGCATCTAATTGTAAAAGAGTCCCAGAGGATTGCCATCAGGTATAGAAGTCATATATAATTCTCCTGGGCTTAACTTTGCATAAGAAACCATAAGATATATTTCACTGAAGCTGAAAATCAGACCTTCTAGCTGGATGATGGTGAAAGCCACATATTCCGTTTTCAGATAGGCTGATATTACCAGACAAAACAAGCTCTTCTGCAGTTCTAAATGTCTTTTCTATTATTATTTTCCTTTACTCTGCTTTTTCAGTTACCTTAATCTAGTAAGCGAGCAGAACCAAAGTACCATTGGAAATACTGCTTTAGGACATCTCAGTCTGGCAAGAACCATAATTACACGGGCATTGAATTTCTTAATCAGCTATGTCTTTTCCTCCTGTCTTTGAAACATTAATCTCCCATTTGTTACACTGTAACTTTTTACAGCAACCTTTGGTCTGATCATGTAGATCCCGTGTAAATCCAAAGAAGCTTTAGGTTACCATGGAGCAAGCACAGTCCTCTTACATGTGTTGTAAGTGCCACATAGCTTGTATAAATCAAATAAACTACAGGACATTGTCAAGATTTAGGTTTGTGCTGCTGCTCTCACTATTCCTTGCAAAGAATATTTCAGTTTCAGTGACTCAGTCAGCAGTTAAACAATACTAACAAACCACTAGAAATTTGTAATGAAAAGTAAAAAGCAAAATAAACACACATTTTTCATTTTAGAAAACATTTGTTTAAATTTCCCAGCACAGTTTGGTATAGTGTGACCACTTACATCACTCATTTCAGGCTCTGACACAGATTTAGCTCCACTGCAGCAACAGTGCAAGTAAACTAATGATATGCATTTATAACATGACCTCTACACCAGAACCTGTGGAAGGCATCAATATGAGAAGCCTGTATGTAGGATCTGATGGTCTGCACAAATGAAAATCAGAGAATATATTCAGAATTACTCCACAGGTTGCTTGCAGGATATGTTTTTAAAATAGATATAGGTACCTCTCTCCTGTTGCACTCCATGTAACAAGGTACCAGAATATCTTCTCACATGTTTACCTAGTTCTTACAGTGACAGTATAAGAACTAAATATAAGAGAGTTCACTTGAACTGGTATTAATGCAAATGCTTACCATGTCCTCACAACTGAATCAGATCCTTAACATGTGCAACTGGATAGAGTCAACATGTCCAGCCAGAATTTCTATATAATAATTGATGCTAAAAACTGCAGCAGAAGTGCATCATATGGAACAAACTATGCCTGAAAACACAAATCTAAGACCTTCGTTTTGAGTTATTCTGTAAAGTATAGATAGAACTTGAAAAATGAAAGGTTATTTTTCAAAGCAATCTTGCACAGTAAAATCTTACTCCGGTAAAAGTCCTGTTCAGTGCCTGAAGACTGTCCTTTTCCTTGTTTACCCTTTGAAGATAACTTCTACTAATCTTTGAAATGTGTCCACTTTAGAGATTACAATAGTTCAGGTGTGTGTGAACCTGCTTGGAAGCTGCAGTATTTACCTGCTAGTCATAACAGCCTTGCAGAAAGCTAAAATCAAATACCCAAAGTGTAGGAAGAATTTGAGTTGCATTTTTTGGACATGAAATAAATTAAATCAGAATTAAATAAGGGACATGAACTTTCCAGTGTTAGCTCACTTTGTATCAATAGTTATTTCTCTTGTAATTGATGGCTAATCTTTCCAGTGTTGTTCATATCTCAATATCAGTAGTTAATCCTTCAGAAAATTGCATTAGAGGGTCAGCTTTGTTCAGCTGTTTTTAAAATCCCTGCCTTCGGGTTTAACTGATCAAAGTTGCCTCTCAGTTAAGTTCTGTGTTCTTAAGAAAGTACAGTGTAGCCTTCTGTCATAAAACATAAAAGTACTTGGTGTTTCTTCTCCTTGGGGAAACCAAGATCTTGTGCCTTTAGAGCAACCTGAAGCCCAAGGCAAGAGAGATTAACTTGCCTCCTTGTAGTTCTAATAGTAACCACACAGCACCCTCCTTATCTTCCAGAGGCAGGAGTATGGCATGCTCTTCAGTAGCAGTCAGAGCAGAAGTCTCATTTTGTCATCTCAACTGGAGTCATAAGGAGGTAAAGCAAGGGGTGTTGGCTTGACACAAAGAGCTGTGATTTTCAATCGTTATCTTCAAAGGAGGCATCATCTCCTTACCTGCTGTCTGTTTTACCTGCCAATTAAAGTAAAACACCTTCACTTTGATGTTTACCTTTGGCCAGCAGCACACCTTGTTCACGGCATTGCTCACAGTATGAGGAAATGTTTAATTCAAATCTTTTCAGTGTTTATTAATAGAACAAAGGTAAACACATGCATGTCTCACTTCTTCATGTACCTAAAACATTATCATGGCATTGCTGACCTATAATTGACTTTTAAATGGTATCAGTCACCTGACTTTGGGTATGGGGAAATGTCACTGCAACATAGGAGCTCTTGCTTCTCATGACCCTATTCCCTGACCCCAGATGGAAATATTGCCACTTCCAGGACCATAAGGAAGATGACCTTTCTGAACTTCCTCAAATACTAATGCAAAATGGAAGAGCTGCTAGTGGTTTATCCTTTTGTGTTTTCCACATGGTACTACAGCTGCAAGATGGCAATTGATTTCACGGCATGAATCAGAACACATCCTATGTGACTTATTGTATCCCATGTGAGCTGCTGGTTCCTCATCAGTTTCCCAGATTGGTGACTTAGACACTGATAAGAGAATTTAGGATGGCAATATGAAGTGAAAATTTCCAGGTACATTAGTAACACTACTGAATGGTTGGGATGTTATTTACACTGGAGTTAGAATAATTGTATCCAAATACGAAACCTTTGACGAAAAACTGGTATTGTTCCTTAAAGGCATGTCCCTACATAGAAATAGGAGCTTGCACAGGATCTGTAGCAATCCTACACGACATTACTAATGCAGGCTTAAATTTGCTTTTGAGCTATCTTTTATATGCTGCCTTTTACACTAACCACAACCTATACTCAATGCAAAAAATTCTAGGGTATGGCATGAATTTTTGTATTTAGAGGACACCAAAGGCCAACAGTGCTCAGGCATTGGGCATATCAAAGCTTTAGCTGTGGCAAATCATACAGATGTAAGTGCAAGGACAAAATTCTCCCCATGTTCCCTTTCTCCTGCACACATATGCAAAACTTAATCAATCCTGACCCTACAGGATTAGCTGATTTTTGGAAAACAACAAGCTCAATGTAAATATTTAAGTCTCAGTCTCACTGTGACTACAACCTTTAGGAGAACAATTATTCATCCTTCTCTGTGTCCCATCTGGGAGAGAGAAATGGTGTTATACTTTCTGGAAGGAAGCCTCCCTTATATATAGCCTCTTTAGGAAAGTTCATGCTGGGATATTTACAACCTTGGTGTGACTGCAATAACTTTTCCTTTGAAATCTTCAAACTGAGGGAAAGAAATTGATATTTCATGACCTTCAGCTCTAAAGAACAGATTCAGAAAAGGAGTTCCAGTAAAATATCCTGATAGGAAGTATTTTAGAGGAATTACTACTTCTGCCATTTCCTATTATAATTATCCTAATTTGATGTGCTTGACTTGCAGTGGTCCTTAGGCAGTCGAAACAAGGAGAAGGCACCCTGCTGGGTTCCACAGTGTTCTTGGATATAGCACAAGGGTCTTTGTTTCTCTAAATGTTCTATAATCTAACATTTCGAAAGTTAGTATAAACTGTGCTGCTTGAAATAATAATGAGGAACCAATACCTACTATATTCCTCAGCAGACAGTGTAAGGAAAGATTACACTTGATCCGTACTTACTCCATTTCTACTTCCTCACGCTGTTTTGCTACAGTTCTCACTATCAGGTCCTGAACACTTAGAGTAAGCAGCAGTTTTCCATGAATCTAAACTCACCTGCATTGTATGACATTGTATGATATATTAAGCTCCCCTTTAAAAATATTGTCCAAATCTTGTCTTGTGTGAAAAATAATGGTACTACTCGAGTATTTCCTATGTGGACATAGCATCTCAGTTCTCCACAGTGCTGCACAACACAAGGAGTAATGAATCTGTACAGCACTCACAAGTTGAGTACAGCAGGTAAATATTGTCCCTTATTCAATTATGGAAGTGGAGACAAAGATTTTTACATGTCATAAAGTTAACAAAAGTGGTCTCCAGCTGGTCTGAAGAACCACAGCTCTTGAAGTTTAATGATAAAAATGTCTCATGAACTTGGCAGAATACTGATTTTTCATCCCAAAATTTTGGGAATGACTGATCTGTATAAAATAACACTGATCTGTATAAAATAACACAATACTACCATTTGACACTGTCCTGAAATTTATTCTGCCTTGTAGTGAAGACACTTGACTGTCATGTGTGGGAGAAGGATCTGATTTTATTCAGAAAGATTTCAAAGAAAAGATGTCAAACTGCTGTAGCCAGTGCAGCAAAACAATAGCATGGTTGGGTTTCTTCTCTGTGTTCTGTTGCTGATATGTGAGGTCCTCTCTGCGGATCTCTAAAGGACAGGAAGCAGATCTCCCTCTTGGCATTTGCTGTGCATTTCCTCATAATGCCAGTGCAAAAAGACAGATATTTTACCAAGTGAAATTTGTACCTGAGTCGTTAGGAACAGGAGCTCATTACTATATCTACAACAAATCATAGTGGATATCATTAAAATCCCATCTTTATCTGCATGCCTGCAGAGCATATTGTGTTTTAATTCTAGGAAGAAATAAATTTCACTGAAAATAACTTGGATAGTGGATTCTACTTTCTCAATGTCATTCCACTTGGGAAAGTATCAGTGGTTGTCATTATAACTTATACTAGCTAGAAAGACTCACAATCAAAAAACTAAGGAACTGTGAGGTACTCTGGGAACTTCCATGTAAATGAATGGACTAAGAGAAGCAGGACACTTTGAAACTCTCTTCTTGCCATCGAAGCTGTGTGTGGGAGGATGAAAATGTTGAGTGGGAACCAATTGACCCAGACAACCTTCAGTTTGGTCAAAAGAAACTTTTGTTAAAGGGAAAACCTCTTTCACTCACATGTCAGATCACTAGGCTCATAGCAAGCAAAATGTCTGGGTTCAAAGAAGTACAAAAAATCCTGCATCATGAAACTGGAGTTCTGCAGATGAATGTGCCTGTTCATCTAGGAGCCACAGTCAGATTGTGGTATTTGTTTGTCTGTAAGAAGGAATATGGGTACAAAGAGACTGCCTGCCTCTCAGGCAGCTAGTCTTCCCTTTCCTCTGATTTGTTGTTGGGAGTTTTTTTAGTAACATTTTGATCTTCTTTTGAGGGATTGCAAATTGCAGAGAGAGCTCTTTCACTGGCCTAATATTTTAGGATGGTGACATCAGGAGTAAGTCAATACCTCCTCCTTCAATCATATACAAAGTACCATGCTTCAAGAAAATGAGAGAAAATGTCAGCCAACCCCTGCAATCCCTCCACCTGACAAAGGAGCCAAGACCCAAGTGCCACTGGAAGCCAGTGCCAAATTTGATACAAACCACCTTTTTTGTCCAGTTTCTCTCTCAACATGAGTTGTTGCTTTATTACTGTTACTTCTACAAAACAAAGGCCTTGGCCAGTAAATACAGGGAGATCCTTAGATTTACAACAGAAGCTCTTTTCCCAAAAAAGATGCTGCATGCAGCATGAGACCCCCATTATGGGTTATGCCAAGACCTGCTGTGTCCCCACATCTTACCACCTCTGGGAAGTGTCAGGACAGTGACAGAGGCTTGGGATGCTCACCCCAGCTCTCGGGATGCATGTCGTGCTCAGCAACATCACCAATTTCAAAACCAGAGCAACACTGAAGCGCCACAGTGCTTACAACTATGTTTAACGGTCTCATTTTTCACACCATACACTGTTGTTACCATCCTACAGCCCCTTCAATATTTCTACTGATTCTTAGCAAGGCAAACGACTGCTTTTCATCAGATATGAAAGCTGTGAAATGGGGAAGGCAGAAGCCTCATGACTGGCTGCAGCTGATGGGACTTCCTCAGTGACCCCTGAGCTGGACCAGGTGTGGCAATGGCAGTACCCATGCCACCAGGATGCCTGGTGTTGGGGTCAGAACAACTGTTTTGTTTAGCAGTGAGAAAACATATGGAGCTCTAGAGCATAACAAAAAAAAAAACAAACCAAAACAAAACAAAAAAAACCCACACAAAAAAAGAGCCAATTTTAGCACTATAACCTCAATCCCATGTCACACTACTGGCTTAAAATAGTGATCTCCATTCTTAATTCCTGCAGAGAGCACTGCAGAAACAGATGCTTTGGCTTAAAGGACAGTCTCTGTCCCCCAGCAAAGCCCAGGGAAAATAAAGAACATTTTAAAAGCTTTTCATCATCAAATGATTCTCAAAACAGGCTACTTTGGCCTGAGTCCCAGAGAGGCGTAGAACAATCTAGAAGATGATCTAATCTATAGCCATTACCTATGTTGACAGAAAAACTGTTTGTGGTGAGTTAAAGCAAGGTGAATGTAGTGCTCCTATCATCTTTGCCAGCATCCTTCAAATGGAAGGGTGCCTCTCCATGGGGGAAGAGCAGCTAGCAGCAACAGCTTTGCCAAGATGGAGGTGCTCCAGCTGAGGAAGCCATTACCTGGTGTTTGCATTGGCCCTGGCCATCTGAAAAGGGAGAGGAGCTTTGCATTTATTTTTCTTGAGTTTCTGGAGAGAAGAAATGAGAAAAAAATATGAGCAGACAGAGCAAAGTTCTCCCTCAAATATCGTATATGTCAAATTTGACAGGACAGCTAAGAAATGGGAGAAGAGCAATCAGAAACCAGGAATTCCTGGAGAAGAGTTGCAAAATGTCTGGAAAATATGCTCTCTTGGCCTGAAGTGCTCCTGCCTCCCACCCTAGGTAAAAAGGAGGAAAACCTGCCAGGAATTGTCTGTGCTGGAACAAGGAAGGGGAAGATTCAAGCTTAGCTACCTGGTGACGGGTAAGGAGATTTCTGACCACTCTAGAGCTGCTGTTTTTCAAATGGGCTATTCAGACAACACTTCACCTAGCCTTTCCACACTGAATCTCAGGCTTTGCTACTGTGACTTTGATCCTCCCTCATGTGCTTTCATGTAACACATTTTCTCTCACAATTCATGTATGAATAAAATATGAAAATGTGACCCCCATCTTCATGCTGCGTTTCTTTTCTGTTTGTAGATGTTTTGGCAGATGTGCAGCATTTGATCTGAAAGAATAACCCAGGAGGAAGGAAACAGTTGCTGTAGTGTAATAATAATTTGCATTTCTGCAACCTGCCATGCCAATAGCCTTCAAAGTGCATGTGAATGAGATACAGAGATTTGTTGCTACACATTCGCTTTTCTGCCAACTAGCATTATTCTGGTATCAATATTCTGCAGGTGCCTGCCCATGGTTTTTGTGTTACGTGTGCCTGCAGTGAACATCAGCACTCCCTTCTCTGAGTAAGGCTGTAGTCAAGCATAATTATGCAAAGCAAACATGTCAGCTCACACAGCAGCCATCTCTGAAAAATGAAACCCCTATGCTCGCTTCTTAGCAGTAGGAAGATCACAACTCTTTGGTGTTTGATTCTGATCTGACACTTGTTCCCTGCTCATGAAATTTCCTTAACTTCAAAGCAGTAATGATTTACACAAGAGTGAGATCTTCATATGGCCCAATGCATGGAAACTGCTCTCAACCAGTCTCACATCCTGGTCCAGCAGAGTAACAATCCCTCCAGACTGAATTTTTCCACTCCCTCCATCTCTGACATTCCACTGAATACTTGTCAATAGCAGTGAGTATATGTAAATCATTCATTTTCCAGTGTCTGATATTGCATCAGCACCATCAGGATTAACCAGCCTGGTCCAATCACAGCAAAAAACACTGTGATGTCAGATTTTAAACCTGAACTCAATACTGTGAGTGCAATACTCATTTCTAGCAGTGGGTTGGGGGGACAAAAACATGACAACTGTCTCACAAGGACTTAATTGTCCCTGATATGAATTGCAGTTTCCAACTTAGGAACTGTGTATTTGGCTAAGCATTATTATGTGCTTGTTAAAAAAAAAAAAGAAATCTCACATGAATTAGTAATGTCAGGAAAGATTAGAAGCTACTCCAGGTACCAGCAGAGTAAAAAGTAGTGCACAATTTTCTTCCCATGTACATAGTTTACAATGCTGAAAGAAACTGATCTGCTGAAAAAGACACTTACTGAGAGAAATCTTTTATCACTTTATCTCAGACCTGTGAATAAACACAGGGCCACTGAGAAGCTCGATAGAAAAAGTTGGTTTATTACTGCTTTCAGATGCTGTGTTTTCTACACTGGGAGTAAGCACATGGCAGATTTCACAGAGTCATAATACCCTTCCTTGTGAGGAGACATCAAGTCAAATCTTTATCAGATAAATTATTCTACAAGTGAGTGTATACCTGCACATAAATATTTGTTTGTTCTTTAAAAAACCCTCTAGCAATAATATATGATGACTAAAATGAGGTACTGGAATATCAATTGGAGACAACAATCAAGATGGAGCCTGATAACTGGAAGTTTCCACTATGAAATTCACACCAACACCATTCACATGAAAAGCATCACAACAGCAACACAGCAAGCAATAGGAAAAGGACAATAAAGGACATCATAGACTGATTTTGAGGCTTCAAACTGACATCATGGCCAGATGAGCTTGCAGGCAGCTTTCCAGACCTCCCATCATGATACACAAAGACAGAGAAGTGCCCTGTTCCCCAGGGCGAGAAGCTAGCTCTGGTTCTTTGCAGAGAGCCATCAAGCAACAGCACGCATCATTTCCTGGGTGCAGTTGATGCACTTGCAAGCTCACACCCTGCCTTCTACTGCAGTGACTTGTTCCCATCTGAAGAGCTGCTTCTGAGCGTGAACTGTAAAACAAGGAAGGCTGTTTGCTGACTATGTAAGCAGCATACCAATATTTTCATGTCTTCGCAGACCATAAGCAATCTGTTGAAGGGAAAGAACAGTTGGGAAGTTGTTCATGGGCAGGAGATGACAGGAGTGAGCTAGCCAGGACTCGCTGCAACCTCCACGTAACTTCTGCCAAGAGCACTGGCAGCCACCTTGGGCTCACTGCCTCCTAGAGGTGGTGGGAGGGGAAATTTCTTCCCAGTACTTTCAGGGTAGCACTGTCCAGCCATTGTTACTTGATGAGCCTCCAGGCTGGGAGATGCACTTGTTCTCCTTGAGAGCTGCATGCTTCTCTGACACCATAGCTGGCAACAATATGGGGAAAATAAAGAATTGATGTGTTTGGTCTGGCTGAAAAGCAGTGGAGAAAATGCATGATAGTAGTCAGTAGCCAGCATAGTACTAACTCCAGTGTCTTCTGTTGTTCCTTCCAAACTGGATTAGGAAAAATGACAGCAGATCACCAGTTTAAATTGTATGCATACTATAGAGTATGCACAAATACTACGTGCATTATACTATATGTAGATGATGTGGCATAGCAGGGAGGAAGATCAGGATCAACACAAGCATAGAAATAGCTATTAGTTTTTCAAATTCCCACTTGCACTTTTTACACATGAACAGTTCCCTAAATACCTCATGTAGCCAAGCTCATAAACCCAACATATTAAGCGATAGATTTTGTCAGACTTTCCCACTATCCTAATTTATCTAGATTTGATATACTCTAGTGATATCTCTTCGTTTTCCCCCAGTGTCTCCTGGTGAGGAAAAGAAAATCCTTATGTCCCAACTACAATAGCTTTTCAGCTTTTAAATAAGGTTTTCCACACCCAAAGAAGCTAGAATTCAGTTTTCTGACATTGCTGCAGAAACAAGTCTCCAGAACCACTGTGCAACAAAGCCTCAGCTCTCTTCTTCTGCATACTGCATTGGGTATTTTTTGTTACACTGAGGACTCCAGAAAACCCCAAGGAATCTGAAGAATACATCTACAAATTGTGCAAAAGGCAATCAAGGAAAGTAAGACCGTGTCAGCAGGCTAAAATTTCCTATATATACCTCTGTGCCTTCACTGAAAAATTCTCACAAAAACAACTGGTATAGCACAAATATAAACTAAAATGACTTTTTTTGCCTTCGATTTTTTGTCCAAAGAGGAAACAATGTTTTGCACATAACACAGACAAAAAAGGGTGAGGTTTTTTTGTTTGTTTGTTCTTTAAGGCTAATAATAAGTTATGATCCATGTCAAAAAGAGTGCAGTATAAACCACAGAGGATCAAGAAGTGTTTTGTTTGAGTTTTGGTGACACTCCTACTTATTTTGAGCATTTTAATGTTTAGAAAACTGTGTGCAACCTGTGCCTCAGGGAGACAGCATATGCTAAGAAGGAACAAGAGTTTAACTTGGTGTTGAAGAGATCTATGTGGTTTGAGTTGCACTAGCCTAACAGTGAACTGGATTCAATACCTTAAGACAGGAACTAATTGGAGGGAAGGAAAAAAGCAAAATGGGCACATTTTTGGACTCAAGCATTTTTCTTCAGCTCTGCCTCATGTCATCCATGTCTATGGCAATGTTTTCATAAAGCACACAGAGGCCTTGAGCAAGAATCCACTACAGAAAGAGCTGCCCCTACCTTCAAAGAATTCATCTTTGTCACTATTTTTCTTCCTGCACTGCTGCCTCCTGCTCCCTCCTCCTGTCTCACAGCAGACAGAGGTATGAGCAGTCCCCTTCTCCACTGACACAGCATCCAACTGTTGGGCTTGCAGTCAGTCTGAAGTGGGCTCTGTGTCAACCAGAGAGTTAAAAATAGACAGACAGATTGTTTTCCTTACTAGTCTATAAGGCCTGTCAAAAACGAAGCAGCTTGTTCTTAGGCTAATGTTTGCTGACTCGTGTTCCTGTACCATGCAGGCAATCACACAAATCTGTGTTTGCTCTCTTAGCCTACCTTTTACAGTGAGCTGAGCAGCCCATGATAAGGTTGGTATGTATTTTAGAGCAGGTGCAAGTTGAGAGATGCAGGAAGAAAAGTACAAGATGAATGCTGGAATTCATTCCTCACTTTGTTTAAATCCTGGTACAGAGGAACTACCCATGCAAACACTTCAAAGTATGTCAAGTGTACACAGCTATCCAGGACCAGCTAGCACTGTATTATTACTGAGTGAGTAACAGCACACTATCAGGCAATGTTAAAATTGGGTGGTGGGTGGCAGAAAGTCATGACAGGCTTTGTTATTATTAGTTTGCATTGATCGACTTCACCCTTAACCATATGGAAATAAATTACTTCACCCTAAGGTAGAAAATGCCATTGGAGGCAACTGGCACCTTTTACTTGTGCTGTGGTCCTTTTGACTTCTCTGTCCTTCTTTTCTCTTCTCTGGTGTGTCCTTAGGTGTGCCTGGTGATATGGATGTGGTAGATTGTAATGGAGGGGAAGAAGTGATGAGGATCTCAGACCATGCAATCTTGCAGTCCAATTCAGCATGCCGCTATATAGTCAAACTTTGATATGATAATTAGCCTCTGTCCTCTTTGTAGCCTGCTCTGCCTAACTTACTGGAAATTTTGAAGATTGGCATGAGTCTCTCCCTCTCTCATCACTGCTCTTGCTGTCTGAATGCTAACTTGAAATCACAACATGTAGGAGGACTGGGAGAGTCTGGGCATGTAGAGTTAAATCAATCCAAAGGTTATTTGTATCACGTTAAATTTTTCCTGCCATTTTCTGTATACAAGAAGAAGCTCTCAAATGAGGTAATGCACATGGAAGACATTGATAATGTATTATGACAGGTATAGTAAATTAATTTGGAGACTACTATAAACAGAGTGAGAACATAGATTTTACTGCAGTTTCATCTGTGGAAAGATGGCAAAAAATATCTCTTTTCATAGTAATTTAAGTGACTAGAGTTGCTTCCAAAATACTTTGATGAAAACTTCAGCTTCTTAGACAAGGGAGACTCCATTTGACTGGCCAGAATCCAGCAGAGCTTTAGCAATTTAAACCAGCTGAAACCATAGCCCATAATACTGTGTTTACACCCTCAGCCCTGGAGAACATTTAAACAGGACATATCCAAGTTTCTACAGCCAGTGGAAAGACTAACATTCATTTCAGAGCAAAACTTAGCTATTAGCCAAACTGAGTTGACTCTTTTTAAATGAAACAGAGGCATATCAAAAAAAAAAAAAAAAAAATAAGTATCAATATCAGATTTTCAGTTTCAAAAACACAGCTTTCAGAAGGTGCACTGAGTAGTAAGGCTAGTCAGTCCAAAGTGGTGTAAGGTACTTCAGCTGAAGGAGACCTATAATTTATTTTCAATAAAAGCTGCAAGGAGCTTTGGAATTCACTTCACAAGAAAAGGAGGAAAATTTGCAAGGAAGGGGCTACAAACCAAAATGGATGGAGAACTAAATTAGCCCAGCACAGCATCTATTTGGAAAGGAGTAAAGAGCTAATGAGCAAAGAAAACTTCATTTTGGAGACCAGGAAGCACAGGGCTAGGGTAAACATTGCCAAAATTCAAATTGAATTAGAAGTTTTCAGAGGAAATTAAATAGTAATAGTAAAAGGAAACAGTAAAAAGTTATTTAACTATTGAAACATGAAGATTTCAACAGAGAAAAGAAGTTATGTTTTTATGTTGAGAGGATTAGAGCTGGTGTAGGTGTGTGAAAACACTAAATGCAACTCAGCTTTGGTTTTCTGTAAGAATGTTAAAATTTGGAGAAAAGGAAGATAGACATGGGATGAGTGTCAGGAAACTGAAAGTACCTCCTTGGGGGAGAAGCAAAACTGAGAGCTGGATGTACTCAGCCAGCAGGGAGCAGATCCTTCACCATAAGATGATTGGAGACTCGGCAGCCACTCCAAGTAATTTTGTCAAGCTATGAAGGAGAGGGATCCACATGACTTGAGAACTGTAAATATAGTAACCATAATTAAGAAAGTGAACTTGCATCTAGAGGCATGTTATCTTGATTGTAATAGTATGCAAAAGTACAGGGAGAATTTTAAAGGAATGGAATAATTAATTATGTGATTAATGAAAAATCAAAGAAAGAACAATAGCCTGCCAGCTGGAGGGTGCCAAGACCAGCCTAATGCTTCACCTTGCAAGAGATCTGATTGATTGTTTAAGGAAGGAACTTGACTGATTTCTTTAAAGAAGGTAATAAGGAAGCCAAGGAAAGCACTTG
>WTSP01003166.1:0-63240 GCA_025331215.1 Actenoides lindsayi
ATCCTTGGAAGTTTTTAAGACCAGGCTGGATGGGGCTCTGAGCAACCTGCTCTAGTGGAAGATGTCCCTGCCCAAGGTAGGGGGGTTGAAACTAGATGATCTTTAAGGTCCATTCCAACCCTGACAATTCTATGATTCTAAGATAACAATGTTACCTCCTGTTTCATTGCTTGTGTCCCAGCTCCTATGAAACTGATAGTTGTGCATAATGCTTCCTAGCTGGAAAAAGTTTGGAGCCTGTCAGCATCTAGCTGCTTTATTAAGTTATCTTTCTGGATTGGGGATGCTACCCCCTGCATTTTAAGGTTGTCTATTTTTTTTAAAGTTTGTCTATATTTAAGGTTGTGGAATTGGTAGATTGCAGAAGAATGGACCCCAGGCAGCAGCTGGTCCAAGCTCAGTGTAGGTTCCTGCTGCCTCATGCCTTCTTCCACAGTCCCTGAGGATCTGTGATTGCAGTGGACAAGGTGGCACTGACAGTTCCATCAGCTGGCACTTTTCTTTCAGTCTGAGATGGTGGGAATAGCTGACCAGAGATTGCTTTATTTTACCACTTCCCAAGCTCTCCATCCTATTGCTTTTGAGCTCTTAAACTCCCCTGGGTGACCTGGCTGTTAGGGTGACTTTTTTTGTGACAAGACGGCTTACTGCAACTAGCTTATGCTCTGGAAGACTTCTGTGTAAGAATAGTGTAACAGTTCATGGCTTTCTCCATTAAAGACCCCTCTTAGATGCTTTGTAGGTAGACACCTATTAAATTACAGCCCAAGATGGACATAGAAGGCTGCAAAAATGGCCGGGGCCATGTATTCAATTAGGGGAAGTGAGATAAAGATGAATAATGCAGTGCCTGGGATGCACTGCGGTACGTGTGGCTTACCAGGCACTGCCCATCTTCCCACTGGACCCATGTGAAGAGTAGAGCACTTCTGTCTTTGGGATCCATGTAGGATGTAACCATTGGTATATGCAAACCCAAACACCCCTGAGAAGAAATGCTCAGAATTCTGCATTGTCTTCTTGAGCTAAACAGAAATTGATCTCTGGGCATTCCCCCAGTTTCCATGGGACTGCTCAGTGAGGGTCAGATGCAAACTCCTGCTAACTTGAACTTCCTGAGCTCTGGTGGGGTCTCTGCTTTAGAAGAGGCAGAAGCAGGAGGGAGCAAGGAGCAGGACAGGTTGGATAAGCCAGGGCATCGGGCACTGGGGACATTCCTTCTTCACCAGAGTGAATTTCACAGCAAAAATGTATTGGCTTCACTTGCTTTTGCATTCAGAAGCATTTATTTTGGAGAATGCTTTTTTCATTTTTTTTATTTTTTTTTCTATTATAGTGGAATTATTTTTGATATTCCTGCTGGCTATATGCAGAAATTTGAAAGGAAACAGTATGTTGGCTTTTGAAAGCTGATGGTTCTTTGTCATGAAACTGATTCCCTGAAACAAAATCAGTTTTCTATTTAATCCTTCTCATGTGTTATTTCTCTTTCTGTATTATGTAAAGTAGTCCTGTACTGAAATTATGCTCTCCTGTAGAATGTAAAAGGTAGAATTTAAATAAGAAGATATTTTCGGCAGATCACGAGATGGAATTTGATCAGGTGAGCTCTGGGGAGTTACTGTTTTGGGAAACACAAGGAGGACAGATGAGCCAAACTGTGCATCTTCTCAGTGCCTCAGTGATGGGTTTATGGCAGTGCTGAAACAAGCCCTCCATTGCTACAGACTACTGCACATTGAAAATTTGTCAGCACCAATGGAACACCAGAAAGATAAACTGAGAGAGTTCTGTGTGAAATCTGAAGGGGGGGAAGGTGGTTCAACACTGCTTGATACTATAGGAAAGTAAATTGCTGCATTTTTCAACAATTTTCTCATCTCCGGCATGTCAGGTGGGTGTTAATGCTTTCAAGTTGTTACCACCACAGGGACTCGCTCTGGAGAATAGAAAAGTCTGAGCACAACAGCAGCAACAGCAGCTGGAAGGGACAGCGGGTACAGAGGGGTGCAGGACTGCTGCTGGAAGGGAGCCTGTGATCCTGCCACTGCCAGCCATTGCCCATGGAGGGGGCGTGGTCAAAAAGGGGAATACGCACAGCAAAATATAAACATTTCACAAGGCAGTCAAACCCACTTTATTATTTTCATCAGCTGGGTTAGAGTGAAAAATGAGACATGCTCAGCGTGTTTTTTGCAAATATCTCGCAGGTCTGTGGTTAGGAGCTGCTAGGCTGGATGTGACACTGGTATTTGGTAAAATCACCCGGGTATTCCCGAGACGTGTGAGCTCAGCTTGGAGGGTCAAATGGCTGTTGCAGTATTTCCTTAGCAAAGACAGCTACTTTGTCTTGCTCAGTAGCTTTTCCAAGCAGCACTCCTTCCTCACCAACCGACTCTCTCAGAGGGGCTCAGATGTTGAACATCTCCAAGCACACAGGTTTTTTTCTGTGTCCCAGGAGCTGGCTTAGTAATTTAATGATTTTATCTATCTCTATCTCCTTTCCTTCAGGGAAGAAAGAAGGTAAAAGATCTGCTGTTCTCACACTATTCAAGTTAAAGGCATGCTTCTGTTGAACTCACCCAGGGGATTAGGTAACCTGCACAGATTTCTAAGGAAAATTGCCATGGACCTGCAACTGAAGCTCAAGGTGGCCACTGGACTTCCATAATAACTGCCCTGTCTCTGTGCTGGAGGTTGCCCTGGGCTCCAGGGAAGCATCTGTGACCCTCCAGTGTCACTTGGGGCAGTGACCAGCCTACATAATGCCAGTGTTAAGGTGAGGACATCCCGTACATGTGGAGGGTGCTTCTCCTCTCCAGCATCTTGCCTTGTTACTTGAGTAGAACATGTAATCTCACTGTCCAGTTGCAGGAAGAATTATTCATACTTGGGTTCTACGCAGCAGCACTGGACCCAAGACAGCCTGCTCAGGAAACACTTCAGACATACTTGATGGGCTTCCCTCTCCAAAACTTCTGCATAGCAGAGCGGTACCACATCTTAGCTGGAAAGAGGAAAACCAAGATGATCATCACCTAAAGTTTCCCTGGGTATGTAACCAATGAGTTACCAATTGGGTTAACTAAGAGATGGACAATGTTTAATACAAACATAGTTCACCTAACCCCCCAGTGCAGTTAAGAAGTGCCAGCAAGGATGAGGAATAAATAAGCATGCCATTAAGTTAATGAGACCCATATGATTGTGCACTCAGAAGTGAGCTGGATGTATTGAAGAGCCAAAAAGCAGATGAATGAACCACGACAGACATCCTAAAATCATGTTTGAAATGCAAATATTGATATTTCACACACTTTTTTCCCCCCTTATGTAAATCACATCTAAATAAGGCATCTGGTAGAAGAGAACATATTTTTGCCTTTCAGCTCATACTTAAATGAATGAAGCAAACCCAACTTGAGACAGTACCTAAAGGCTACTACAATTACCGGAGACTGCAGACAGTTGGGGAGTGACAAACAAGACTTGCTGTCGTGAAGGAAGCTGAGCCTGAAAGTAATTATATCCAAATCTGCACAAATTCGTCTGAGAATGTTTTTCCTAAATACGCAAGCCACACAGTTTTCTCCTGGGATGAAACTGTAAATGTTTGGTTTGGGGAATCCAGAAATAGTTGCAGTCAGAAAGCACTTTAATACTAGAGAAATTATCTGCTTTCTTCTGTTTTGTTTCAGGTATCTTATACAGAAGAATTAAAAAAAAAAAAAGAAAGGAAAAAAAACCAAAACACCAACTTTTATGATGTTGATATTGCTTTTTCAGGAAAGGTATATCTTAGGGAAGAATTTTCCTTCCTTTGCTAAAGGTTTGGGCTACTTGTTGCTATACACGTGCTCTTCTAGCTGCTGCTGTCACTGACATTTATTGCTTTGCAGGTCTGAGAGATCAGCCCATCTTTCCCACCAGTGATGTCATTCAATTGGGCAAGTTATGTCTTGTAGCTCTCTGCCAGCAGTATTTATATGTTTCAGGCTACTGTCCAGGGAAAACATGCCAAAATTCCTCTCCTTCCCTTTTGAAGATGCCACTTTGAATCGATGGAGCTACCAACTTAATTTGTGGGGGATGGCCCAGATATTCTGCCTTCTGAGGTGATAGAATCATAGACTCAGAATCACAGACTGATTTGGGTTGGAAGGGACCTTTAAAGGTTATCTAGTCCAACCTCCCTTCAGTGAGCAGGGACATCTGCAACTAGAGCATGTTGCTCAGACCCCTGTCGAACCTCACCTGGAATGTTTCCAGGGATGGGGCTTCTACCAGCTCTCTGGGCCAGGGTCTCACCACCCTCATTGTAAAACATTTCTTCCTTCTACCTAGTCTAAATCACCTCTTGTCCTGTCACAACAGGCTCTGCTAAAAAGTCCCTCCCCATCTTTCTGACAGGCCCCTTTAAGTACTGCAAGGCTGCAATAATGTCTCTTTGGAGCCTTCTCTTCTCCAGACTGAATAACGACAACTCTCTCAGCCTGGCCTCGCAGCAGAGGGGTTCCAGTCCTTGGATCATTGTTGTGGTCTCCTCTGGCCGTGCTCCCACAGGTCCATGTCTCTCCTGTACTGAGGACTCCAGAGCTGGATCCAGCACTGTAGAGGGGCAGAATCCCCTCCCTCGATCTGCTGCCCACGCTGCTGGGGATGTAGCCCAGGGTGCCATTGGCTTCTGGGCTCTAAGTGCACAGTGCTGGCTCATGTCCAGATTTCCACTCACCAGCACCCCTATGTCCTTCTCCACAGGGCTGCTTTCCATCCCTTCATCCCCCAGCCTCTGTTGCTACTGGGGGTTGCCCTGACTCCGGTGCAGGACCTTGCACTTGGCCTTGTTGAACCTCATGAGAGGATGGAGCTTGCAGTTACGCTGCGTGTGGTTATTGTAGCATATGCTCCTGGGTGCTGATGTTTATGATTAAGAGCAATGTGACAGAAGTGTAAATTTAGGGCCAATTCAAAAGGAGGTTGGGGCAGGAGCTTTATGTGGTGGTGGTTGCTTGGGATGAAGAAGGGTGTTCTTGGTCAGTGCTGTATTTACATGCTTGTGTAATGGTTGCCATCTTCCCCAGGGATACCAGGGACTTCACTGGGAAGCAGCATGAACCTGGCATCAGATTTTCTTCTTGTGATACACCTTATGTATCACGATGTATATGTCGTATACCAGGCATATATCACATGCCATATATAGGGGCAAGCATGCGATACTAAATAATGTTTAGCTCAGTGGCAGATGTGTTTTCTTATCTGCTTTTCTTTTCACATATATTTTTGCCTTTTGCTGATACTCTTATTTTTCTAACCACCCTTTCAGGGAGCAGAAACAAGAAATACATCCTTCTCCTTGGCATCCTTTTGGACTATCTTCCTGAAAGCCAAAAAGCTGTGATTATTCATCCTATTTAGTTTAATTCCTAGTGCCCTCTCAGATGGAAGCCTCAAAGAGCTAGCAGGTCCTAGCATACTGTCAGAAATGGACACTTAACCAGTCCAAGCTGTGTGCACCCAACTGATGCACAGCAGCGAAAGAAGTAAACGTTTGGAAAAGACTTTTATGGGCTTTAACCAAGCACAGATTTTCACAAGATGCAGTTTCAAACTGATAGCTCCAAATTTATAGTCTTTCTCTGTGTACCCAGGAGTGGGAAGGTAGAGCTTAAAAATGATGAAATAATGAGTACTGAGCCCTGAATGGAGTTGCATGTGTGTTGATATACTACAGCTTTGCTAGTTAACACCAGCTAAGGATTTGCCTTTCAGATTCTACGTATTACCTGATTACACAAGTTTGTTGTTGTTGTGGGTTTGGTTTTGGTTTTATTTCCAGGTCAGCTGTTGCAGGATTTGACTGCATATCAAAGATCTCCAGATAGCAGCCTGTCAATGATCCTGCTGACAAAGGCTTACCTGTGGTCCATATAACACCTGTAACATCACTGAAATACAATCCAGCATTTATGATTAGAGAGGGTGCCCTAAGAGTAACTTAAGTGTGGATTATCCAACACTTTTTCCACAGCTGAAGTGTGACGCTATCTCATATGCTGCCATCATCTGACAGACTATTACAAACCACTAATGACAATTTCCTTCCCTCATATCATGCTGTAAATGCATTGATAGTTTACAACTGTAGCTCATATCTTGCTTAGCAGATGAAAAGAAATAATTTTCCTCCAGATGAACTGAATTAAAGAGGGAGTGCCATTCCTGATTCACCAGGACTAGAGTGAAGGATTTTTTCATGATTCAAGATTGAGAACAGTTGTATTTTTCTGTTTCTTCTCAGTAACCAAAAAGGTTCCATTTCGGAGATCATATTAACCAACCTCATGAAGCGCACCATATGCTTTAGTCTTTTTTAATTACTGCAGCCTTTACAGTCTCAGCTAAATGTCATACTTACTGCTTTGTTTTACAATTAAATCTCTCCTTCGGGGAGATCTTAAAATCTTTTTCTCTCGTCACCTTTGAAGTGTAAAGGAGAAAAGCAAATTTACATGACTATGGGCAAACAACAATTTTGTTTGGAAAACAAACTTTAAGCTATTATTATATCAAGATGCTTTTTATTAAATGCTGTGTTTATGCCACATAACCACAACGTAGGAGATAAAAGACATTCTCTCTCCCTCTTCAGCAGTGCCTTGCATAAGCCAAAGCATCGGTTTATTATACGAAGATAAAGGTCTACACAAAATTAAAGGACAATATCAGTTCAGGTCTCCACATGTTTTTCAGAGCTCAGTACTAAGGGCTAGGGATGAATTTACATCCCAAGCAGACTTTCGGTAACTGCTAAAGAACTTGAATCTCTTCACAGCTCTCTCCCACTCCTCAAACCCACACATACTTTCCACAAAGTGCTTTGTGCACAGTTATGTCTCATTAACAACAACAAAAATAATTTCTTAAATAACAGCAAGCTTAAATTTAGCCCTTCAGAACCTCACGCAGAGACTTAAAGTTCTACTGGAAAACTTCTAAATGTGAGGCAATGCCTGGGTGCAGGGATGGAAACGTGACTTTTTCTGTCACAAGGGTTTGGCTCCAGAGGATCTTCAAGCTGTTCCCAAGCCCTGATTAAACATCACAGCTCCCCTGTAAGATAAATAAGGGATGGACCACACCTCCCATGCAGCACCCTGGGGGGAAATTCAACAGCAGTGTGACTAAAGGTGAGCTGGAGCTGCCCACTGCTGGAGGTGCAGCCTAGGGGGGTACTGACTGTCGGGTTGGCTTCATCCAAACTCACGAGGAGCTGCAGCTACTCTTGTCACAAATGTCATGAGGTTTTCTATTTATGGCAATAATTTCCAGCTATCTTGTTCTGTGGAACTTCATGTAGATAACAGCAAGAGGGAAATCTTCATTATCATTTCTAGGTGACTGGTGCTTCTTGTTTGTTACAGAAACTATTAGCACTGAAGTCTTGGGGCAATTCATATCATTTATTGGCGATTAAAATACGGATGGCCAGAAACAAAAGAACTAAGCTCTCCCCACTTCTGTTTCTGTTATTTTGTACGGCAGGAGTTCTAAGTGCAACCCATTCATCTTGAGAGGCTGTCCTCCTGCTTGTCCCTTTTGCCTGGTCTGGAACTCTCCCCTGTGGTCAGAGGCTCAGTGACTTCTGGCAGACCCTGCACCTCAGGGGGCTGTCAGTTCTACTCCTGCATTTCCCTTTCGGTAATGAGCTCCCTGCTCTTTTACCCTGAACCAAGGGGAGTCTCAGTGCTCCTGCAGCTTTGCCACTTGCACAAGTGGGACTGCAACGAGGAGTCCAGTCCCTCTGTGGCCACATGCAGAGGTGCCTGGGAAGGAGAGCCACTTCTGCAAGAGGAGTCCAGTGCCTCCAAAAGCTCACCTGCTTTCCATGTCACCAGGCCTTTAGCAGCCATGCACAAGCATACCTCCTCCTCATAGCCTTGGCTTGTGTTAAAATCAGGGGAAAAAGTGTGATCCTCCTTCCTTTCTCTTACAAGGAAAAGCTGAGATCCCTGGGGCTGTTCAGCCTGGAGAAGAGAAAACTGAGAGGGGATGTTCTCACTGCTCATCAATAACTAAAGGGCCCCCAGGGGGCAAGAGGATGGGGCCAGACTCTTCTCAGTGGTGCCCAGCGACAGGACAAGGGGCACGAGGCACAAACAGGAACGCAGAAGCTTCCATTTGAACACAAGGAAAAACTTCTTTGCTGTGAGGGTGCCAGAGCCTGCCCCAGGCTGCCCAGAGAGGCTGTGGAGTCTCCTTCTCTGGAGAGATTCCAAACCCACCAGGACAATGCGATCCTGGGCACCCTGCTCTGGGTGACCCTGCTGGCGCTGGGGGGTCAGACAAGATGATCTCCAGAGGTTCCTTCCAAACCCCCCCCGCCTTCTGTGATTCCTTATTTGGTGTCAGGGGTTTGCATGAGCTCCAGGTGTGGGCTCCAGTTTTTTCCCTCCTCCCCCTTCCCTGTGCAAGGGCAAACGTGGGCCAGCTGTAAGTGTTTCAGAAAAGCCTGGAGGTGATCAGGCACCAGAGGTATGCAGGGCCTTTCTGATGAACAGCCACCACAGTGTTTTGGTAATCCCAGTTTACAGATCTCATCTTAACAACAAAAACAACATGAAAACCCCAAAAAGCAAACAAACAAAAATTCCTCTGTGGTCCTTTCTTTTTCCTGCAAAGGCCTGGCTTACACTGGAGACCACTGGAGGGATCTGTGGGATCTGCCTACTGCTGCCTGAAAACGTCTTCAGAGCAACACTTCCCCAGAAACTGTAATGTGTTGAGAAAATACACCAGGCTGCTGGGGTCAGAACCCTTGCTGTAGAGACTTTTTTTTTCTCTCTTTTTTTTTTTTTTCTTTCTGATGGTTATAAAAGTAACGGGCCACATTTTTCATTCTCTCTGGCATTGTTAAGGAGAAACAGGGATATAGGAATATCCCTAAACAGTTTACATCTGTGTTCTGAACCTCGAGGAAAACACCCAGCCAAATTTCAGGAGAGAAACTGAAGGCAGCTGTGAAAGGGGCGTTGCTGCTGCTTTACAGGGTCATCTATTCCCTTCAGTACTAACAGAAGAACCACGTCCAAAGCAATTGTGAGTTGGCCTTTGAGTATGAACTAACCAGGGCCACATAGTATTAGAGCCCTGTTACTTTCCTACATGGCAGCAACCATAAATTCAGCAAAGTTGTAGTGGCTGTATGTGGACATCTATTGCATGGATCCAGCTCCAAAGATGCAGTTTCAGCTACAGTGGAAAAAAAAAAACAACAAAGGAAACATCTCTGTTGGATTTTCCAGATCAGGTAACATTAAGACTGCTTGCTTGAACTGAGATGATTTTGTGTGAACTAGGTATATTTGTGCAGGATGACATCTTCAAATGGTCTCTGTGGGGCTCATGAGGTGGTTTTGCTAAGAACTTGGAGAGCTGTGTGTCTGTGCTGCCCAACAACAATGATGTTGTGCCTAACCAGAAAGTTATGACTGGATGATAACTTTCACATGTTAGAGATCTATCATGGCAGAAGTCAGTACTAACCGGCTCACAAGATCTTCAGCTTTCCAAGATTTAATCATCCTGTTTTTATTAGTTCCAAACCTTATCCAATTTGGGAAGCCTCTTAATGTGAGGCCTTGTTCCTGGATGGAGGAGAGAGATGGTCTGCCAGCACTTGGTGACAGTCACTCACTTCCCCACCAGCAGTCAAAATGTATGTTTACTTGTTTTTTTGGATCGTTTGCATCTTAAAACACAGAAGGAAATAGACAATGATGATTACATACTACATACCAGTAGATTAGCTTCTAATCACATTGGTTTATTTTAACATAAGGATAGTTTGCTGTGGAAAAGGTGCTGAAAGCCTGAAGATGATGCTCTTGCTGGAGAGGAGCTTTGGGGAAGAAAAATAGAAAATGAGAATTCTGGTGGTGGCCACCACTGCCTGGTGGGATGAAGAGACAGATTTTGTGGCAGGACCAGCAGGCTGTGCCACATCCATCTCTGTGTTGGTGTGTTATTGGAGGGCAGAGACAGGCAGTGGGGCATGGCTCTGCCAGACTTCTTTCTGGACCCACACCTGGACTAGGGCAGTTTCTTTGCTGCTTTAATGATCATGGCTCATAGGAGCTACTGAAGGGTATTATGGCCAGGAATTGCCTGTCACACTCCTTTGGGATGGCTGGCAGTGCCAAACAGCAGATTGATTATGGGGTAGCTTTGTGACATCTGGGGAAAGAGCCATTCAGGTGGTTTATTTGTATAGCAGGTATTTATTAGGCACACAGGATGTTACTAGGGCTCAGACCCTGCATTCCTGGCCCCAGTGCAAATGTTTTTATTTGAGCCATTCACTAGAGGAAAACAATGATCTGTGTTGAGTAATTGCAAGGGCTTACACACTTCTTCGTCAAAGGGGACTGCATTGCGCCTCCCAAATGCACAGGTTATTGCCAATGACTTCCACTCACTGGCACCAGGTCTCTGCCTCTGCAGGCTGAGCTGGAAACCACTCCTCAGCTGTGGCAGTCACTGCCTCAGCCTTGAGTGTCACCATGGCTGGGGTTACACCAGGCTCCTCACAAAAATTCAGTTGCTGGTTAGAACAGGCTCCAGTGTGCAAGCCATGTGTGAGGACTGAGCAACGCCCAGTATCTGGAGCAGATGAGACAAAGCAACAGCCTCATTTGAACAGGGTGATGTAAAGTGCTGCTGGGATTTGAGATCCTGCTGGGAAGTAGAGAACTGTGGAAGTCTTAAACAGTGTTTCTCTCTGCATTTGTGAACACTAGAGCTGAGACAGAGGTAGTCTTATTTATGATCCCATCGGGTTTGAAGGACTGTATGTTTGTATATGGCAGTTTTCTGGTAACTTGGGCAGTAGGCAAAGGCACTGGGCAACTCCAGACGGTAAAGCAAAAACATGGGAAACGGTGCTTGCCACGCAGCGAGATGCAGAAATACCAGACGGAAATCACACCGCCCTTCAGGGATGAAGACACAATCTGCCTGTTCTGGGTTGGTAACAGAGCGCGTTACAGGGATGACGAACTTGCGATCAGAATCTAGATGGGAATATTCAGGCCCAGAATGAAAACTTTACAGAATTAATTCATAGTTTGGAAAGAGAAGAATAGGATCCCACATAGGCTGGTGCACTTGCAAAGCACACAGAACTACTAATGCTGCAGACATGGGAGCGAACCCCAGTTTTTACAAGAGCAGAAATGTGTGCTGGGGCGAGCACACATACAGTGGTTTAGGGAGTCCTGTGGTGTGGGCAGCATGCACGTGGGCAAAGATGCGGACTCCAGCAGTGGCTCCTGATAGCCACAGGATACTGCAGTTGGATATGGATGTGTGCTCATTTTGGGTGTAAATGCAAGAGCTATTAATTTTAAGATGGCGATACAAATATGAGCTCCCACAGTGCTGTGAGCAGAAATATTTCCACAAAGGGAAAAAATCCTGGCAGTAGAAGATGAGCAGGTAAAATTCAGCAGTTGAGAGGTGTGTAAACTAAGTATCTCAGTAAAGGAATGACAGACAATACAATTTACTTCAGGTTAAAAGTCTTGCAAGTCCTTGCTTGCACTGAAAACACAAGGGATTTAAAAAAAAAAAAAAAGCCCACAGAAACTTAAGGGAGAGCTTGAAGTTATCTCTGCCATGCTGCCTGGTGCTGGCTGCATGCCCTGCTGTCGCTCCAATTTCATCCCTTCTCCTGTCCTGGCAGATGCTTCTGCTCAGGGCATGGAGCCATGGTGGACCCACTCCCCTGCCCCTGGTCATTAGGACCTGGAGAAGCAACTGTCCAATGTTACTAAACAGGGACCCTTTGCTTCTGTTTCCTTTGACATCAGTCCCTTGCCTTTCCAATCTCATATTGAAAATGCCCTAATCCTTAATTCCGCCTTTGCTCTGGATAGCTCTGGGCAATGCCACCTATTTGTCCTGTCAGTAAATCCTTTCTGGACACATTACTCTCCTATGATGTTAATTTGTTCCATGAACCAATAGGGGACAAAACTGTAAGAGGACTCCAGCATTTGTAAACAGGGTGGCTCTTTACAATCCCAGTGATGCAGAGCATGCTCAACTTCACAGGGCACTTCAGCCCTGCTTGTGGTCCAGCTGCTGGCCTTCCCCTGGCTTACTTTCTTCTTGCAACCTGTAGCCATCCTGGTTTACACTCTGGCTGCTCTCCTGCATCCTACCCACGGCTATATCCAGCCAGGTTGGGTGCAGTGCTGACAGATCTCTGCACCCACAGAGAGCCTTGCTGACGTTAGCAGAGCTCCATGTGGGTGCAAAAACCCACATAAAAAGAGCCCACACAGAAAAAGCCTGTGGGCTCTGGGTCCTGGTTGGCAACCTTAAATATTTGTAGTGTTCTGCTGAAATGACATTTCAATATTGTTATCCTCTCTAAATTAAGATCATGTTTCATCATCGTAATGCAAAGCGTTGCTCAGTGTGGCTTCACATGATGCAGCATGTTGGCGGTCATTCTTATCTTGGATATTTGTTTTGTTTTGTTTACAACCTGCGTGCAATTTGGTGCAGCAACTCCAAAGTGGATTTTCACAGTCTACATTAGTCAGCTTATCCACCACAGAAAGAGCTAGAGCTTCATCTGGTTTTTGGAAACTTTCAAGGTCAATACCAAACCTTTTCAAAAAAGAAAACAATTGAAAGAAGCTCATTGTTTCAATTGCATCCTCAACTTTCTGACTCTCAAAATGTTCAGGTAGAGAAGATCCTCTGAGAGGAATTGGGATGGCTGGGAAGAAATGGCAGATGCCAACAGGGGTGACTGGGGAAAATGCAGTGCTGCCTGCTCACTGCACATCTGTATGGATGTCAGGTTTGAGCCACTACTGCAAAATCAGAAACTAAAGGGTGCCTGACATGCTCAGCTGGAGTCTGTTGGGAACTTTATGTACGACAAAAATTGAAGTAATGAGTCCTGGGAGAGGCACGTTTCTGTGGCTATGGGGTAAAGGAAGTGCTTGCCTTGGCAGAGGATTTGTTTCAGTAGTCTTTGCAGTCTGAAAGTTCTTCACTAAGGTGACATTTGCTGGCATCAGAGTGCTGATTTCCGGGAGCCATTCTTTCCTTGGTGTACTTATTGATGGCAAAAAAGTCAATAGTTTCAAGTCAGGTTCTAAGATAAAGATCATTTTCCTGCCATTTGTCTTGAAGAGCCCTTTGGTCTTAGATTTGCTTACATTCTCAGACGCTTGGAGTAAAATGTCAGACTCTGAAAGAATACCTTATCAAATGCTGCTTGTACTGACAAACCAAGAGCACTTACATCAAGCTAACAGTAAGTCACTGTTGGACACCCTTGCTCCTTGTTTGAAGAATTATGCTTTACTCTGTTTCACACGTACAACTGTATTTTCTCCAAAGGCTCTGGTATAGCAAAATACTGAATTTGACCAAATATCTGCAAAAGGGAGAAAAAAAAAATATATTTCCTGTGAGGCTACCGGAACCCTGGACCAGGCTGTCCAGAGAGGCTACGGAGTCTCCTTCTCTGGAGAGATTCCAAACCCACCTGGACGATGTGATCCAGTGCAGTCTGCTCTGGGTGACCCAGATGGAGCTGGGGGGTTAGATCAGATGATTTCCAGAGGTCCGTACCAACCCCTGCCATGCTGGAATTCTGTGAAAAACTATCTGCTGATAAAGAAAGGGTGATGATGTTTTCCTCCTAAACTGTCCAAGTAGGTAATTCTCCTGCTGCATTCATCCAGCACTGCAGGAATCTCCTCTTGTAAGCTGTTTCTTTAACCTTCCACTGCTAAGAGTTCAACCAGCAAATCACAGCAAATCCTTGCAAGTCCTGGTGATTAGAAGCCTCAAGAACAGTATAAGCCTTTCTCCACTGGATTCAGAGTAGATGTACATTGTAACTGATCTGGTTTGATTTGGCTAGTCTATAATTTCTGCTAGTTTTTTGTCTCATTTGAAATGTGTTAAAACATTGAATCTGGTATCTCAAAGTAGCAACACCTGCTGAAAGCTTTCCCTGTGTGAGCTGTACATTTCTTATGTTTCTCAACAGTACTCTGCAATAACAGGCACACGGTGGAATGGCCTGGCTTTGACCAAGCAGGCATTGTTTTCTGTTGCTTTGACATCTTCCCAAATTCTGAAAAACTGTGGTTGGATGAGGATGTAGGAGGAAATATTTCAGTCTCAGCCTGTCCGCACTTGAGAATTGTTGAGCTCTGCTCCATGGCTCTTGATCCAGAGTAGCACTGCTTGAAAGTGGGAATGCTATTGCCATGTGGAAGAGAGAGTCACGGAGGAGATGTGGCAAAATGCTCCTATAATTTACAGTGGCAGGGAAAAAAAGGTGTAGAGGACACTGGTGGGGTGCTTCCCACTGGTCTGCAATTAGGAAATTGTGGCTTAGGAAACACTGAAGACTTTTTTTGTGTTAGCTCTGGAATTCTAAAATGTCACATCTTCTCTCCTCTGATTTTGTTCCTTTTCTTTAGGGCTTTTATTTGCAAAAGCTCCAGTTGCTTCTAAGTGGGTTGGGTTCTCTTAGGCTAACTACACCATCTACAGAGGCTTCTGTGTGTGTTCTGGTTTCCTGCCTGTCTCCTGGAAGGAGGCACTGCCACCCCTCTTCTCCCCTTCAGTGCCCAGTGCAGAGCTCAGATTTTGGGAGTGTTGAAGATTTAAAAAATGGCTGAATGAAAGTCCAGAAGATTTTTCCTCCTTAAGTCAGACTTCCAAATAGCTAGTTTTGCTTTCCAAAGCTAGTCCCTGAGTGGGTATGTGCTAATCCCACCAACGATGATGGCTGCTCTGTATCTTTGTTTGGATTCACATGACCTGCCTTATCCTTTCAGTCCCCAGACAATGTTTTTCGTCAGTTTTTCTTCCACTCAGAAATGAAGGATATTTCCATTTAGCCTCACTTCATGAAATCCTAGATGTATTAGTTCTTCAGTGTTACTTGAAGTCAAAGCAAAATATTTTAAGTGACCTGACGATGTTAAAAAAATTACTCTATTTCTGAGCTGTATTTTTACTCGGGCAAATTGAGTGAAAGCACTTGCTAAGGACAGGCCACCAGCATAGGCTTCCAACTTCCAATATTGGTTTAGGACTCCTTGGGTTTATCCAGGTGAGCGGTGGTGTGGTGAGGTGCAGCAGAGATGAGCTGGCAGGTTCTTAAGAGCCATTTTGCTCTGCTTTGCCAAGGAGTTTCTGTTTTCTACAGTAAGGTCCTCTGGGGCTGTGTTGCATCTGTTGTTGCTGTTTTACACTGACATGATGTAGAGAGATGAATTGGTTGGTCCTAGTGGTACATCAGGAGTTTATTGGCAGAGCAGGGTAGAGTCTGCTCCCTGTGGCACAGTTATCCACCCTGCCAGTGTCGTTGCTCTCCTTCAGCTGAGCCCTCAGCTGCTGGACACAAGACTGGGACCCTGCACATGATGTTTTCACACCAACAAACACTGAGCCTGTGGTCATGCTTCCTCCTGAAGTCCCCTCCAGTGCTATTGTGCATGTGCTGAGAAGGACTTCTAATGTCTGTCTTTAACGAGTCTGGTTGTTGGGATCTCCTGCTGCTTCTGACTCTGTTGGTTGTGCTGGTGGGGCAAAAATGGTGGTAACAGTCAATGGGTGTTTCAGAGCAAGAAATCATAGAATAATTTATCTTGGAAAAGACCTTTAAGATCATCAAGTCCAACCATTAGACCAGCACTGATAGGTCACCATTAAACCATGTCCCTTGGCACCTCATCTACATGTCTTTTAAATCCATCCAGTGATGGTGACTCCACCACCTCCCTGGGCAGCCTGGGCCAGGGCTTGACAGCCCTTTCAGTGAAAAACTTTTATCCGTCACCTCATGTTGAAGATTTAGCGTAGTCAGGGGTGCAGCTTGCACCTCGCTCGTTGATCTGAAGAAGGATTTGCATGTTCAAAAGCTTCTGACGTATCTTCTGTGTATATCAATTGTTCTGATGTGAGATTTTACCTCTACATGCAGACTTTGCCTTGCTGAAGCCATCATTGTTTTAACAGGAAAATCTCCTGGAGTGATTTCAGGAGTCTTCTGTATTTCCTGTTTTAGTTTTATCACAGTCCTGGGGTTGAATCAGTGGTCTCTCCTGTTCTCCCTCAAACATGCATGACCCCAGTTGTGGAGCTGGCAGACATGGGCTTGCTCCCAGCTCAGCCGCAAACCTATTGCAAAGCCCAGATGGAGTGTTACCACTGGCTCTGTTGCTTCCCGCCTGCACATGGTGCAGCTGGGTGACAGCAAGTGGCACTCAGGGGCTGTCACCAGATGATTTAACTGCTACCTGTAAATGCTACCTTCAAAGCAGCAGCCACTGCTCACATTGCATCTTTGCAGAAGTAGAGAGAAGTCAGAGTCCTCTGCTCTTTCTATGCTTTCTATTTTCCTTTGGATGAAATTCGAGACTGTGTAGGCTCATTCTTGGAGGGTTGATTGTTTCTTCACGAAGTAAACAGCATTTTTCTCTCTGGCTGAATTTATGCAAGAATTTTGTATCATTCATCTGGACCTGAGGGTGTCCGAGCAGCCAACGGCAGCAAACCCCCCTACCCACACACACTGCAACATCACACAGTGGGACAGCCCTGGTTCCCCAAGCTCTGGCTGTGTCAGAGACAGGATACCGCAGTATTCAGAAATGGAAACTCTTACCCTGCTCTTTTCCCTAATTGTACGCATATTTCGTCTGTGTGGATTTCAGACTTGCCTGTGAATGGGAGCAGCTGAGAGACAGAAGCAGCCCAAAAGTTTCTTCCATACAGTTCTTACTGTCACAGACTGAGCTGAGCTGTGACTGCTACAAGGAGAGTGCAGGAGGAGGAGGGCACGAGGAGGAACCTCTCCCTTAGGGTGCCAGTGGCTGGAGAAGGTGGCCAAGCTCTACAAGGGAGCCACCATCTCTGACTGCAGCAGTAGATGCTGCTCCATTCTTTGGTTGCTGGGACAGTCAAAGCCGTCAGCCAGATGGTGACTTCTCTGCTTCATTCATCAGCCAGTTGTTGCAGGGCTTGCACTGCCTGTGCTGGGGTGGGCTGGTGGTACAGAGCCCTTTTGGTAAGGGCTGAATCAGCAGCCTTGGTGGGGCACTAAGTGCTGTGCTTCTGTGGCCCTTCCCACGCAGGCATGGGCAGAGATGTCCTCTGCAGACAGCTCTGGTGGACATCAAACAGGGTGAGCAGTGAGGCTTGGATGACCTGGAGGGTGTTTGGTTGGTACCTTTCTCCCATAACTAAATACCTGAGAAGTTGGAGGAGCTCTGCAGTGTAAAAACAACCCAGCTGAGTCTCCCTATGCTGTCTGCTCCAGGGGAATGTTGCAGAGGTTCAGGGCTGGCCCCACAGTCAGGCTAAGGGCTCCAAACAGCTTCTGCTGGAAGGGCAAAAATGTAAGGCAGAGTTGAGCCTCGTGCCCCAAAGGGAGATTCCCATCCAGTGCAAGACCGGCTTCCTCTGAGCAAACCTGGGTGTTGGAGTGAGCGCCCTGTGCTTGCAAGCACGTCCCTAACGCACCCTGGGTTAGTCTCAAGACCCCCTGAGGAATGCTTTCTCGATGACATAGTGCTGCTGTGACTGTGCTTCCCAGGGACTTGTCTCTAATTTATATGAGAATTAATTTCTATAAACAGTCTCTGTTGACATATTTATATGACAACTGGACCTTCTCAATGTAAAGATTAGGATCAAAATCACCATATGATTCCATGGTGGCTCATGGTGAGGTAAGTTTGGGGCTGCTTCAATCTCGGGAAGCAACAGTGGGAAGAAAAGAAAATAAAAAGCGCTTCTGAGCACAAATTCGAAGGCACCTTTGATTGAGTGGGCTTAACCTGGGCAAGCCCAGGACCTGAGAGACCTCTGCCCCAGGGCGGCCACGGGGCTCCACTTTCAACCCCAACTTTGTTTGAGTTTGGGTTTTTTTGGTGGATTTTTTGCCGTTGTTGTTGGTTTATGTTTGTTGTTGTTGGTGTGTGTGTGTGTTGTTGCTTTGTGTTTGGTTTTGTTTGTTTTTTTTTTTTAAATTGCAACCCCTAGGAAACAGGCTGCAGACTTTCCTCCTCCACGTGAGCGTTCCAAACCAGCCTCTCTCATTGTTTCAGTACGTCCAGCCCCGCTCCGCGGGCTCCCCGGGGCGGCGGACACTCACTCCCTGCCCGGCCCGCGCCGACGCCGGGCTGCCGCTGCCCGCCGAGCGCGGAGCAGTGCGGAGCGCGGTGAGGCTGAGGCGGCGGCAGCGGCCCCGGTGTCAGGTTAGACAAACACGGTCAGCCCCGCCGCGGCTTTCCGGCCCCTCCCTCCGGCTCCCGGGGTCCCCTCGCCCCTTTCCCCGCGGAGCGGCGCGGAGCAGCGCGGCCCGGCGCGGAGCAGCGCGGTAAGTGCAGCGGCGGCGGGGCGAGGGGCGAGCCCCGGCGGGAGCCGCTCCCGCGGAGGGTCCCGGACCGCTCTGCGGTCCCGGTCCCGGGCCGCGCGGAGCCGGCTGCAGCCCCTCGGTGCGGGGCACGCGATCCAAAGCCCCTTGCCGGCTGCTGGGACGAATGCGCGCAGATTTCCTTACGCGGTTCCTCTGCTCTTTCTCCTTTTCTTTATTTTTCTGTTGTTCTGAAAGTGGCAAATCGTCAGAAAAAGTTGCTGTGGCTGTTTCAGAGCTGTGGCTTTATTGAAAACAACTCCCTGGGTGGAGGCGAGAGCAGCCCGCGGCTCGGTGGGAGTGTTGGCAAATCAAATGTCATTTGGAGGTGGGGGGGAAATCTGGCAAAATTGTTCCATAAGCGCGTTCTCCAAGTTTGCAGCCTTGCTCGCCTTAACGAAAACCAACGGGAAGTTTGAAAGGAAGAGGAGAAAATACACGGGACCGCTAAGAAAAGTGCTTTCTGCCTGCTTTTGCTGGTGTGCCGGGATTCCTGGAGCGAGCGGCGCTGGGTGCGAACATTGGCCGGCTGCCTCCCTGGCAGCGTGGACACAGGGGCTGCACTGGGGAGACTGGGGGGGGACCAGACTTGCGGGATCGGTGGAGAACTCCAGCCCTCGGCAGCAGGACTGCTCACGGCGTGTTCAGAGAACAAGAGCCAGCCTGCTTTCTATCCCCAGGCCTCCCCTCACCTTATCTCTTCCTCTTGTCACTTAGAGGCCTTTGGTGGAACCCATCAGTCCACTCAGAGCTGAGCCACTCGCAGGGAGCAAAGCTGGAGGAGGTGGAGATGAGCACGTGGGCTGGACCACCTGTGGAAAGGTCCCTTGAGCTTGCTGGTGCCACAGCGGTGTTGAGGTTTTTCTGCCTTTCAGCCTTTGGTACTGAAGGCGAGATGTTCTTATTGCTGAGTTACAGTACTGAGTTTTGTTTCTTGGCGCTCATAGGTGGTGAGTGGAGGAGTGGTTCTTGAGACTCTCTGTACCTACGGTTTTCTAACAGACCATCAGCACCTCAATTCTCTCTTTTCCTACTCCTCCTCAAGAGACTTCTTTGTTTTAGGCATCTGTGTCCTTTGGGTTGCAGAGG
This sequence comes from Actenoides lindsayi, assembly GCA_025331215.1. Taxonomy (NCBI): domain Eukaryota; kingdom Metazoa; phylum Chordata; class Aves; order Coraciiformes; family Alcedinidae; genus Actenoides; species Actenoides lindsayi. The sequence goes on from WTSP01003166.1 coordinate 19,556, forward strand.
GAGGCTATGGTCGCATCCCGTATATAAGGGTTTACTTAGAACTTGGGTAGACTGCCATTTAACAGCAAAAAACTACAGCTTTAGTGGCTGTGAAATTGAGAAAGATACAGCTTTCTTGACATAAACCACCCTTATTAGTGGAATGGATGAAACTATATTTAACATGAAAGATTTTCCCCTAATGGCAGAATGGGACCTATAGAGGCCAAAAAAGGGTCTTTTTATTGCTGCTTTTCCCCAGTGGAGTCAGCTGGACCTTCAAAATAACTTTGAAGAAGTTACACCAGCATTAATAGGGCTGGTGTTGATGTAAAAATATAATCCAAAAATCACACCCTTAATTGGCACTACTGTGTCGGCAAACCTTTCCCAGTGCTGCCTTATTTTCTGACAGCCATAGTATTTTAATTGTATCCACATATCTTGTCTCATGGGCAAAGCTCTCAGCAGGATTTGTTGGATTCATTGTAGTGGGTGGAGCTTTAGCTTCTCCAGGAAAGCCAATAAAGCGATGGCAGAGTAGCTGAGGCCTTCAGTCCTGGGATCTCCTCTGGGGTTCCACTCCTGTGGGACTGCTGGTCTGAGCAGGCTGCAGTAAACCTCTTTGCAAGCTGCAGTGGGATAACGAATAGGTGAATGCTGCCTTGCAAGGTAGCTAAATATGAGGAGAAATGTTTTTCCTTCAATTCAAATCCATTTCTGTGGTTGGAGAGATCTCTCACTGTTTTCCTTCCATCCGTCCATCCACTTTAACACCGTTTCAGTTGCTTTAGGTGATGACGTGGTGTTATGTACTTCTAAATTTATCTGATCTCCTGAGCTGGAAGAAGCTGTGTTGATGCAGTTCCATGCTCTGAGAGGTAGGTAGCCTTTCAGAGGTGATGATGGGCAGAGTGTCCCACAGTGCCTGGTGGCATTATAGGTGACACTCCGGTGGCATTATAGGTGACACTCCAGTGGCATCAGCACCTTCTGTTCCTCTCAGGCATGGAGCATGGGTGAGCCACAACCACCCACATACCTGACGGGCTGGCTGGGTGAGCAGAGCTGAGGATCAGTTGGCCCACTGGAAATGGCCTGTGATCACACAGGAGTCTGCAGCAGAGTGCTCATGAGAGGAGCTTTACGCCTGTGTGTGCATGATGAAGCCCAGCGGACATCCCAGTCTGGCCTTTGGGTCTGGTGGTGAGTCGCTATAGGGCAGCAGCACAGTGAGGAAATGGCTTCATCTTCTCAACTGCTATCTCTTGAGATGGTAATGAGTCCTGCTACTACACTTCTTGAAAATAATTTGTTTTGCTGGACAGTTCCTCAACAGCGGGAGGGACAGTGCTGGGGCATTTCCAGGCTTCCAGAACCACTCCACCCCTGTGGGCATCCATTCCTCTGGATTTGCAGGAGCAGAGAGTAGTTGCATCCCATCTTTAGTCCATGACCTGCTTTTGCTCCATGTTAAAAATTATGTTTTTTGTGGTTTGGTTTTTGGTTTGTTTTTTTTTTTGTGTGAGTTGGAACCTCTGAGGGCTCCTGTGACTCTTATTTCTGTAGTGTCTGGTATCTGCTCTCAGTTCTCAAAGCCTGCACGGAGACTCTTGGGCATGGAAGGTACCTTGACTGCCCTTTCTTGTCATCCTTGTGTACTTAGATTTTTGCATCCCGTGTAGACCAAACCAAGTCTACTGCCAACCGTACCTTTCACAGCCGCCTTCTTTCCTTTATTCTGTGAGATGACAAATACGTGTAATACTGGCCTTCTCTTTCAAGCTGCTCTTTGGAAATTTTTCCATGCCTGGGAGTTTCTTCTGCTGCTTTGTGGATAAGAGGTGGGATTTATCTGCTTCTGGCGAAACCAGAAGTGTCCTTTAAATTATTCAGAGATTTTTGTGGTTGCTGAAAGACTTACAGTGGGCACATGTGTTCCTACAGCTGCCGTGTGGCTTTTCGGCATCGTACTCTGAAGAAACCAGACTGATGATTGCTGGCCCCCCAGTGCATGCCTCTTCCATGAGTCTTCAACCCTGGGACAACCATGATCTCAGGTGGCCTCACATTGCCCTGGGAGAGGGCTGTGCCTGCCTGGAGCTCCCCTTCCTTCTCTGTCCCAGGGCTGAGATGTACTGAGGTGTTTCTTTTCTAAGTTGTATGTGAATCCCTAGTGGCAGAAAGAACCGTGACTCTTAATTATTCTGCTTCTTATCTCCTCTTGGATGTACTAAGAGCCCGTGTATTTAGAATAAGTCTCTGATACATGGATATGGCATTCACTTTTGTTTAGCTTTTTCCTCTCATTCTCTTGCATTAGAAATTTGGATTTCCTTCCAGCTCATTGACATAATATTAACCTTTTTTTTCTGGAAGTGACATGTGTTTAATAACAGGGGCCTGGATTTAATATCCCAAGAGGTCCTTTTCCTATTCCGTGTCTGTATAGATCAGAAGCTAAAAGACACTTCAGAAAGGGGCTTTCTAAAAGGTGATTTGTTTTCTCCTGCTTACATTATTGTGGTCTTTTTGTAAGAAATCAAACTGTTGAAACAACCATATATCCCACTTAGATATGAAAAAATCACGGCTCATTTGTGGCCTGGATCCGCTCCTTCTGCTGCTGAACATGATTATATCAAGACCAGACCCTTTGAGTTGCCTTTTCATTCTTGTGTGTTACAAACAGAATACATTATTCATGAAAATTAAGCTGTGTTAATTACATCTCCTGGTCTGCGTTAAGAAAGACGTACATTCCTGTCTGACTTGTTTGCTAATGAACTCTGTGGATTGAATCCAAAATTAGGGAGACATTTAAGCACTGTCACTGATCCACACACGCAGCTTGCCCTGACTTCATTGTCCAGATGTGACCTCCAGGCTTCCTGCGTAGGAGCGGCTGTGGAAGTAAATGTTTGACCGGGAGATGTCACTGACGTTTATTGTTGGGTGCACTAGAGCCGGTGGCTTTCATCAGTGTGGTCTTGATTTTATGAATGAAGGCAGGCAATGAGTGCCGAGCTGTCCAAACCGGTGCCAGGAATCCAGTGTTGTAGGGACGTGGGTGGAGACGGGAGTGTGGGAAGCGCTTCTGCACCGGCGGTCCTACCGTGGTACAGCTGCATGTCCAGCCCCGGGTGCGATGGATGGATGGCTGTGCTGCTGCTGCGGTCTGGAGGTGGTCTGGGTTGGAGAGAAGTCATGAAGAAGTACATCATATGCTTGGTTTTGTGGAGTGAAGGTTTAAAAAGTGTGTCTTTCCATCTCACAGACCCTTTCCTACCTATTTTGTTAGGAATTTATTTTTTTTTTTAGGTTTGATCCTTAGCATGAAAGTTGTCTTAGTTCAGTCAGTTAGAACTTCTTTAGTTCTGGTTTTCACTCCTGACTCTGTTCAGTGAACACACCTTGGAGACAAGGAGTTCATCTTTTCCTCTGTCCCAAAAACCTTTTGGTAACTGCTAACCCTTTACACCTGTAGGTGTGTAGTCAAAGAAGGATCTTAATGTGCTTTGGTCTAGACTTGTTATGGAGGGAGAGGGAGAAGGCAATTCCTGGGGCTTGGATACCTGACTTTTTGGAAGTAGAAAATACAGCCAGCAAAGATTATATCCCCAGTAGAACTGGCAAAAGGGGTCTTACGGGTGTTCTTAACCCTCCTCACTTCGAAGTCAGCCAGGTTAGCTCAAACCACCTTTGTTTTTGACTTAAATTAGCTGAGTCTGCACTAGCACAGTGAATGTTCTTTCTGTCCGTCCTGCCAGACGTGTGGTGGGGGACTACCAGCCAGCTGCTGGTCCTTGGCCAACTCCTGCTATAGCCAGATCTAGGAGAGACCGTCTGTGTGTCCCCCAGGCTTTACTTAAATGAGAGCTGAGCCATTTGTCCAGTATCAACTTAACCATGTTTGTCAGACAGAATCAGCTTAAGATGTGCCCCTTACACTCACATTTGTGCTGTCCTAAGTCATTTCAGCTTGGCACCTATCCCCCAGCTCTCAGCTCAGGTCCCATTAACAGTTCTTTCTGGGAAATTTCACAGGTCACTGATGCTCTGCAGCAGCCATCAGGAGTGGGACCGGCTGAACTCCTTCAGGGTGTCTGTGTGCTTCAGATAGAGCCGCTCTTTTACCCCTGGAAGGACAGACCTGTTCTGTCACCTGAGGGTTTGTGACCCATTTAGGAGGGTAGTGGATATGCATGTGTGGGCAGAGATTGAGGGGATGCCTGTGAGATTTGAATTCCCATTTAGATTAAAAGGCAATTTGTTATCTGTGTTTCCGTGACAATACCATTCAAAGTGTTTTCTAAAAACCACTTCTAGGACTTTTGCCCTCCTGTAGTGGGCTTTAGAGGCCAGGTTACTTGTGAAAAAGAAGATGGAAGGTAGAAAAGTGCTGTTTTGCTTGTGTCATGAATCTTTAGGTAGGAGAGAGACAGAATACATTTAAAACTCTGAAGTGTTGTGTAGCTTGAAACCTTTCACAGGAGAATTCTACTTTAAATATGTGGCTGGAATGGGGAAAAAAAAAATTGCTTCTGCAAATGATGATTTTTTATTTTTTTAAAAGAATTAAATCCAAGTGTTTAGAAATGAGTAATTATTGTAACATGTGAGTGCTGTGAAGTTTCATCTGCTCACAGTAGTATTTCAAATGATTTAAAGTTGTTTGCTCTAGGTTTGCTTTTACCATGTCATTAGACGTCATGGATTTGTTCCAGCTGTCCTCCACAAATGTATCACTCATGATGGATTTTGCATGGGAACAGGCTGCCAGATTTTAGTTTTGATACCAAAGCCCAATTTTATTTTAATTTCAACATAGTCCTTGTAAAGTGTGTTACTGGTTTTTAATGGAGTTGGCAGAGAAGATGCTAGCAGCTCTGTGGGGCAGAGTTATTGGACCTGGCCTGCACCTTCTGGAACCACTTGAGACTGGGGTCAAAGTGGGCATCTGTGCAGATATCTGACTCCTCCGACCTCTACCAGACCTCTTCCCCTAATACGGGCTGTGCTTGGTCAGTGCTACTGGCAGGAGGCAGCAGTCCTTCTATCTGCTGGTCCCAGAGTTCCCATGAGCACTTCCTAATTTGCTTTAGGCAAAATCAAGTGGATTATCTCAAACCACTAATTAGACTATTGAAGATAATCCTGCTGGCTTTGGGGGTTGTCTCCTTCCTTCCTGAAGGGAATTAGGGAGGACTGCGAGAGGCTGCTCAGCGGCCACATCTGAAGGGAGCTGGGCTATTGCTGAATGAAGGACGGGCAGCTGGAGGTCTCCTCACCAGCACAGCTGCAGCTGAGAGGGGGGGACAGGCACCATGGATCCACAACAGCCTTATGAAGTTATTATTGCAGGGGAGCATCTTTCTCTCTGAGCTGCTGAGGCTTGCCCAGTGGCTCTGCTGGGTCTGTTGAGGCTTTTTTTTTTTCTTACTCACTTTTCATAACCAACATTGGGTAGCATGTGATGTTCTCCTATTCTGAACTAATCTGCCTCCTGCATGGAGCTCTGTCATATAATCCATATAACATAACTGTCTGATGATCTTGAAAGGCTGGGTATGATTAATGTATGAAGCTTGGCTGGCCACTCTGGATATAAGCTGATACAGGGCAGATGGATTTGGGGGGTTACCCCTCAGTTCCAAATTGGTAAAGAGCATAAATGGCTCTACTCGTTATGAGGAACTGCCCTGAAACTTTAGTTTGCCTTTAGAGCAAACCCAAAGAAGCAGTCTGCTTTCAGACGTGCAGTTTGGTTCCTGGCATCACTGCTTGTGTATCCAGAAGGATATGTCCTGTGGAAAGTGTTTGTAATAATTCGTGGGGTTTTCTAAAATGCAGACATTAACAGCAAGAGCACGTGATGAGCAATCTCTCTTCATTTGTATTCAGATTTTTGCATTCTCCTCGAAGTGCTGACATAGTGCACTATACCCTGGGGTGCTGCAAGTGTCTGAATGTTTAGGATGTGTAAGAGTACCAGAACATATAATAATGTCACTTCAGTCTGGGCAAACAGGTTAACTTGAGTGCATCACTTTTATTCCTACATTTAAGTAGAATGAACTAAGATGCAAGTGATCAAAAAGGAGACACACTGCTATAGTTACCTTTACTAAAATCTCTCTTTCTGTAAAGAGTGAAAAAATAAATGAGCACTTTCTGATTTTTATTGTGAAGAAGCATACCTCTAGACTAGACAGTTGCATGTATTTAATGCCTTCTTACATTCCTGTACTTAGTGGTTGCTTGTCTCTGAAGCTCTAAACAGCATTTCGTTGCATGCTTGTGCAGTGCCAGTCACTGTGGTACTCTAGCCTGCAAATAATGTTCTGTGGGCTGCCATGATGTTGGTATGTCTTTGCACTGGGGAAAAAACCTGCTAAAATAGGCAGTGAAGTGTGTCTGGCAATTTAAATAAAATAGTCTCCACTGGGTTTAAAATGAAACATTCCCGTTTCTTTTTAAGCCTGCTTTTCTAAAACTAATTTAAAGATAACTAGATAGCATCTGCCATCAGTAACATCCTTATGTTTGGGCCCCAGCCCTGAGAACACAAAGCATGGGACGTTCGTGATGGTCACTAGGATGGGGATCAGGTCCCGGTGTTCACAGGCAAGCACTTAGGCAGGAGCAGAGTCCAGGACTTCTGTAATAATGCTGGTAACACCCTCTAGTTGTTTTTCAGTATCATTTTTTCCCGATGGGTAAATTAAGTAGGTCTTGTTTCCTCATTGAAATAAAAGCAAAGTTAAAGAAGAAAAATTCTTTCTGCAATTCACATCTTGTTTTCATCCTCATTCCATCAGCACAGATTTTAAATTGCAGAGTGAGTGTTGTTCATCTGACCTACCTCCCCTCCCCTCCTTATTGACACTGATATTAGAACTATGGGAAAACTTAGACTGTTGGCAAAATGGGTGGAAAATCAAATGTTTAATGTTTTGCTTGAACATTTTGTGGTTTCTCCTGAAATTCTTTGTCTGAAACAATGATGTTCTTTTTTTGGGGGGGATTGCTTTTTATCTGAAAAAATATGCAACGTCATTGTGGATTGCAGAAGGTTCAACAGAAATGGCACAAGTTCTCTAGAGTATCTTTAAAAAAAAAATGGAAAAAAAGGACAGTTACAAACTGTGAAAAATTTTCTGTTTTGATGGTGAAAAATGGTTTGTTGGCAGATTCTTACAAATACATTCAGAATCAAAATGTTAGTGATTTGGAAAAATCTTGAAGTAGAGTAATTTCACATGACCCCCTCTTGGAAGCTTCTAAGTTTTGCATTCTTTGCTCCAGCACAATTCCCACTGAAGAAATACTTAAAAAAACCAAAACAAACAACCGAGATCATGGATTCTTTTAAAAATGTCATTCCTTGCTTTTTAGGTACTGTACTGTGTTTATATATCTTAATCTTATCCTGATTTATATGATCAAAATTAAGCATTTATGGATTTGTTTGGAATCTGAAAAAGATATGAACTGAGCCACAAGATAGAGAGTCACTGTCTTGCTGAACTTGCAGTCTGTGGATGCCCAGGCTCTTCCGGCTGGATGGTGAGAAGCAGGAAAAAAATGGTAGTTTTGTGCTGATGTGGATGAAAGGACCTTCTAGTTGTGTATCTTCTGGCCTTTTAGTCGGACTGGCTTTTACTGTGATGCTTGCCCTGTGAAGTAGTTGCTCGTTGTCGCTCCAAGCTTATTCCTTTGTTATTTCAGAATTACTGAGACACTTAATTGGCTATTCATTAACTGTCTTAGAGAAAAATAAGATCTGATTAATCATCATTTCAGTAAATTATAGCCTGTTTTGCAGGCTAATGAAATGAGGCAGTGAAGAGCTGGCTCCCTACAGTCTGCTGTGACCTGCCCTGGCTGTGCAGCCCTCACTGGAGGGTTTGAGGTGCATGGAAATTGGAGGGGTCCCTGATGTGAATCAGGGATGGGGAGCACAGAGTCTCATAGTGATGGGGTGAGGACCACGAAGCACTACCCAGGGTGCAGTGGAGATAATGCCTGTGCCTGGTAGAGGTACAAGTTGTGGACATAGACACAGGCAGCCAGCAAGTAAGACGTCTGTTGGCTGCAATTCATGCCCTTTGAGATCATTTCATTTCCTCTTTGTCACTTTCTTGTAAGCAATCATCTATAACTGATCAAGGTCTAATTTCTGAGCTGAGATCTTGAATTCATCATTAAAGAATGTATGTTTTTCTTTGAAATAGTCTTAGATAGTACATTATTTCAAGTTTTACCTGATACATGCTGATTCCAAAGATAACTAGTTTATGCATCAGAGAAGATGCAACCAGCACCTTTGCTTTAGAATAAAGGTTTGGAGTGTGAAGAAAGGAAAACTCTGCAGATGCATAATGCAACTGTTAGAAATCCTACACAAGGTATTTGCAGAATTTAAAAAGCAGGTTCCTTACACGAAATTGCTTTAACTCTTGGCCAGAAAGTGGCAAAATTCCCCCAAAGCTTTTCTGTTTTCTGCTATCTTTGTGTCTTATGTCTTTCCTTCTCCAAGCCCCCTGACTGTTGCTCCCCTTTAATCTCTTTTAGGGGTCCTTCTTTAGAAGCAGCTACAGCTGCTCCCCCCTCTGCCTAGGGTTGGCAGAGAGAGTAAAAGAGTAACAGAAACCTCCCGTTTCTTTGCCAAGTGGGGCTTCTTCAGCCTCCCTGTGTAGCCTGATTTAATAGTGTTTGAGACATTGACAATGTTGACATGAGGATCACATGGAATTTGCTTTCAAGAAAATTGGGGAATAGCTCAACCACTGATGGCTTGCACTTTACCCTTTTCAAGACCTAAACAATCAGGAAAATCCTACACCAGATTGGTGCTAGTTGGTAGTCACCTGGGTGGTGGTGTGTAGTGCTGAGGACCCTAGGGTGAGGTTGGGGCTGGATGAGCAGGAGTCACGGGACTTGATGACTACCCCTTTTTCTCTGCACCTTCTCTGATGTATGCATGTTTGGCAACTTCACAACTGGTTTAACTCTTCCCTGTGCAGAATATGGGAAGAAGAGGCATTTCTTTGTCTTTGAAGTGGAGGCTTTGCAAATTGTATTTGCAGATACAAACCAGAACTAGACCAAGAGTGATAGAAGAACATTAACAGAATAATTAAATGAAGAAAGTTTTTTCAATAGTATAAAATCATAGAATTGTATAGGTTGGAAAAGACCTTCAAGATCATCAAGTCCAACCACTAATCTAACTCTACCAACTCCACTGTTAAACCATGTCCCTGAGCACCACATCTACACAACATTTAAACACATCCAGGGATGAGAACTCCCTCCCTGCCCCAGGCAGCCTGGCCGGGGGCAGGATAACCCTTCTAGGGAAGACATACTTGCTAATGTCCAACCTAAACCTCCCCTGGTGCAACTTGAGACTGTTTCTTCTTGTTCTATCCCTTATTCCTTTGGGGCAGGGACCAACCCCACCTGGCTCAAACCTTTCAGGGAGTTGTCAAGAGCAAGGTGGTCTTCCCTGAGCCTCTTTTTCTCAAGGCTGAACAACCTCAGGTCCCTCAGCTGATCCTCACCAGACTTGTGCTGTAGACCCTTCCCCAGCTTTGTTGCCCTTCTCTGGACATGCTCCAGCCCTTCAATGTCCTTCTTGGAGTGAGGGGCCCAAAACCTAATCCAGGATTCGAGGAGTGTCCTCCCCAGTGCCCAGTCCAGGGGGATGATCCCTGCCTTAGTCCTACTGGCAGAGCAGGTAGTGGTAGTAGTAGAAAGGTGTCTTTTGTTAGTAGAAGAAACTGAGTTTGTTTCTTACTTAGCTGACAGCAGCACTGGAGAGGAATGGATGGGAATCTTGCAGCACCATCCATGCAGTTTCTTTGTTGACACCAATTCTGGACCAGGTGCCCAGGCTTTGCTGGGTCTCAAGTGGCCTCACTGGACCTTACCAGAGCTGGCTCACTGAAGAGCCTTGATATTGGCCATGGGGACAGTGATGGCCCCAGCACTGTGGAGGTGGCCCTGAGCAAAGGGGCCTGGCCCCCTTTGGTGTGGAGGCTGTGGTCCCCTCTGCACTGGGCACCTGGGGAAAAGGCTACAAGGGCCTCGGCTGTCCTGTGAATCCCCCACCCCAGGGTCTGGGAGGTGGGAATGAGCTCCCCATTTGGGTGGAGGAGGCAGCCCCAGTGGTGCCCTGGCTGTACCTGGGTCAGGCAGCCTTAGGCATGGCTTTGAAATGCGAAGCAGATTCCTCAGGCATTGCAGGGGGGGTAAAAAAGTGAATTAACCATATCATAGGCACATGGTACTTCCCTGCTCAGATTACACTACAAAATCTGGGCAGTTCCTAAGATAGAGCTGGAAAAGGGGATTTGGGAAGTGTGAGCAGCACTTGGAGCAGAGCACAGCTGACATGGCTGGGAACAAAAGGTGAGAGGAGAACTCACTGCATCTGCCTTGCTGCACATCCACAGGTCAGCAGAAATCCTTCCTAACTGGATGGACATTTGTTTCAGATTCCCTGGGAGAAGTGTAGAGTAACTTTGTGTGAGTGCTGGCTTTGCTTTGTGCCTTGCATTCTGCTAGCTGCAAAGATTGTGTCTGGCTGCGTTTTCTCTTTGATTTTGTACTTTGTTTTCTGGCTTTACTTTCTAACTGTTATCAGACTCTAAAGCTCTTGTTAAAAATCTTCTGTTTGATGCAGTTTAAAGACTTTAGATAGGAGTTGATTTGCTTTGTTACAACTGCTAAAGCCGTGCCTGCCTTGCTCGTGGACAAAGCTTAATGCAGTACGGATATTTTTTTTTTTTTTTGCAAAATAGCTCCATAAGCAACACATGTGTTTGTGCTGTTAGCCAGATCTTCACGGACTTCTTTTTTATCCTCTCCTTAGAAGTGAGCTTTTTACAAAAACAATTATTTTCAATGCCGCTTCTGGCCTTTTGACTGGGAATTCAGAGAGCCCTTTACCTCACATACTGAAGCGAAAGTTCAGTTTGTTTTTGTTAATATAAGTCAAGGAGTAGCAATGATTCAGTGTGACAGGCTGAATGTGAGCCATATGAGCTGAGCTGCACAAGCATAAAGGATGATTGTGCTGCAAAATATCTCCATGTAATTTAGATTTTGACACACTTACGACTTCTCAAGTTGCATTTCCCCTCTCCCTGCTGCTCCCGCCCTTCCCCCACCATCCAGGATCTGATGCGATGGAAAAAATATATGCATTGTCTCTGGGAATAGTAATGGTTGGGCTGAGAGTGCTTTGTTTTTGCGAATTTTATTATAGTAGTGTGAGGGCTTCACAAAGAGATGATAATAATTGCATATGCTCATGTACATAGTTTTAAATTAACAACTTTATGGGCTTAAATAGCTCAATTTTGAGGTGACAGTTCTTATCACTTGGAGTGTGTCAGTGTCATCTACTTCTCCATTTCACTAACAGGTTTTGAAACGCACCGGTATGTGGTAGTTTCCTGATGTAAGGAGGGTAACTTTTACACCGAGGCGCTGGAGCACAGCTCCCGGTGCGTGTGACAAGAGTTGCATGTTAGGGAGGACTGTGTGTCCCCAGGAAGCCTGGGGAGTCGGGCAGCATGCCACCACAGTCCCACGCTTGGGCGGAGGGTTTTACAGTGCCATTTTTTTCCAATTAAGCACTATTGATTTCTTTTGTGCATGCTTAATGTTTTTTTTTGTGGTGGAGTTTTTTTAAAAAACAAACAAAATAAAAATCTGTGCTTTCTCTGTATGAATGGCAAATGAAGGCTGTTTTAGTGCTGACTTGAATGATACATATTCATAGCAGGATTCTATGTCCAGCCCTTTTATTGATTCAACATCTGTATGTCTTAGCATTTCCATGTAGGAAGGAATAGCAAATGGCAGCTCATTTTTAGCTGGGGTGTCTTACTGATAAGCGCGAGATGGGGAGCTGTGTGTGTGTGAGTGTAACATAGTAGTGTGATATCTATAAAATACGACATATTTTATTTTAATGGCTCTTAAACTTCAAGATAGAATTCTATTCTCTTAGGATGTGTATCGTGCAGATACAACAGACCCATATCAGGGTATATGAGAACAGAATTTGGTTTTTCAATGAATCTTTTCTAACCCATTGGCCCAGCTTGAGTCTCCTCCTGATGTTATTAGAAAGGACCCTGCTGACGCTGGTGGAAATGGGGATGAAGCCAGGCATTAAGATGGTCTAGATGGTGACACGCCTTTGCTGTTTAATATTGAATATGAAGTTTTTATAGCAGCAAACCAAAAATTATACATTGGATACTATTTTTAAGGCGGAATCCCAGCAAAATGTCTGTCATCAGCTTCCAAATGATTCCTTGCTTTGCTTTAACAACGAGCTATACTTTATATGGTCTTAATTTATGGAATGTTAAATAGTTTTTGGCATTACTGTGCCCCTGCAGGAAGAACAGATGGTACTTCTGAATAAGTTTTGCTATGGGATGCAATGTCTTCAACAGACCATATTCAGCTGTAAGAAAGGAGTAGCATTTGTGTAAAATAAACAGGGTAGGGTTCCTCTCCTGAAGGAAAACCAGTGCCTGTAGGCTGAGGCAGTAGTATGCATTGTGAGATAACGTGGAAAGCTGTGGCTTGACATGATTTTGAAGGTGAATGCTTATTTTGGTTAAACATCCCAAATGGGAAATCGTAATCTCTCAGGATTTGGAAGGCAGTTGTCAGTAATTAACATCATCAATATATGCTGACAGTAGTCTGTGTATAGCAAGAGTGTGTTAACATTTATAATCAGATAGATTGGCTACATCTTCATCTTGTCTCCACGCAATAAAGGTCCATCCTGTTCAATTTATAGAGCTTTGGCTCTGAGAATAGTGTGGAAGTAATGAAGACCTAGATCCTGACAGTCCTTATCATGTCCATGTATAAGGTAGGCAACCCTACAGAACTAAGCGGAACATCTCCATTGTGACGCACATCTTGCACCATCCATAAAAGTCTAACAGAGGATTGACAGAATTGTGAGAAGCTGCACCACTTTCCTTCTCCATTCTTCTGAATGACCAGGAGCTGCTGGAATGATGGAATCCATCATTTTTCAGAGCTCTGTTGCAGTTCTTCCAGTTGGCCTCTCAAGGAATGATTGCTTTCTTCTCACTGGTCTCTGCACTTCTGTGGTCCACATTTGGTGAAGGAATATACCCTTCGGTTTATCTGCCTTTCTTACAATTCTATACATGTTGTTCATATTCTCCATTGAGTTGTCCTTTGCAAATTGAAAAACCACAGGCTCTTCAGCTTTATTTATGTGAAAATAAGGTAATTAATTACATAAGGTCCCCATATGGTGCATAAAGACAAGCTCACATCCATCATAAACAGATTACCAGTGATATTAGTTGCCCTCTGAAGTTTTGACCACCACTGACTGTAGAGGAAGCCTCATTGTGACATACCTTCTAGAAAACTGAAGTTAAACTGAATCTGGGAGCTTTAAAGAATTTAAATTCATGGTCCCTGACAAGGGTTAGGGATGGGCCAGCCACTAGATGAATGACAGATGCTCTCTATTAACCTCTCTCCCCTCCCAAAAGGGAAGAGAAAGGGAATAAGGGAGAGTGAGTTATAGATTAGAAAACTAAAACAGCTTTAGTGAAATAACAATAATAGAATGACATATATACAAATACGTGCAAAACCAATATCAAACCCAACCACCCTGATGGCAATTGCATCGTCATCACCACTGATGCTGTGGAACAGGCACTGGGAAAGTCCCAGACTGGGCTCGGCAGCAGATGGGAACCTGATTCAGGAGCTGGATTCACGAACACATGGATTGGGATCGAAGGTGGAATGGACAAAGTCCTCCTCGGACACTGGCCAGTGAAGAAGAGACCCTGAGACTCCTGATCCCTCCGCTTTATACTGAATATGGTGTACATGGGGTGGAATCCCTCACTGGTCAGTTTAGGGTCACCCGTCCTGGCCTCTCCTCCCTGCAGGTGCCACCTCTTACTGCACCCCAACACGGTGCCTGAGATTTAGCAGTGACCTTGGTCTGCACACACCAATCCTTGGTAGTAACTCTAAGCACGGAACGTTATCACTGCTGGAAGCAGAGACTGCCTGTGGAAGTCTACTGTTAACTTCAGAGAGTGCAGTTACTGAGAAGAGGCTAAGCTGAAAACTAAAATCACTGAACAGAATTAGTTCTGTTCTAACCCCAACCAGAACAGTCCCCTTTGTTCTATTGTCCTTCTTTGTATTTTGAATACCTAAGATCACTGTAGCAGCAACGTGCTTTTAGAAGTGATTCCGCAAAGTCGTAGTACCTTTGTATTCTTGGAAATCTAGGGAAAATCTTCCCTCTCCCAGCCTCCCAAACCAGTCAGCTGGGTGTGAACGTCTGACTGGGCTGCCAGAGCATTTAACATCATTCTGGGGTGAGGCAAGGCCGTGCCACAGGAAGGCTCTCTGCAGGTGCCTCTTTCTGCCGGATGGCTGCACGCTCGCCTGGCCTCGGAGACTGCATTCGTGGAAGCACTAATGGAAGAATTTGAGAGAAAACTGGAAAGCTGGAATACCTCTCATTTCATCATCTTTACTTTTCTTGGTGTTCGGGCTTTTTTTTTGTTTGTTTTGTATTGGGCTTGTTTGGTTTAGTTTGGTTTGGGTTTTTTTAGTACAAAATGTTCTGTGATTTTGGGACACTTTATTTTATCTTTTGCACATTAGCAACTTTGTCATCTTAATTTTTCTTGCCAGTCATGTGCCGGACTGTGCGTAACAAGCGTTGGAGAGAGGGACCATCATCTCATTTTTCTTTCATTGTATTAATGATTTCTTCCCCCTTGCATAAATCGTCTTCACAGTTGTAGGATTTCTTCAGCTGGAAAGTAAAATAGCTTCCTCTCCTTCCAGAAGAAAATGAACCAAATATACATATCTATTTGAATGTACCAAGACCAAAATATTGTGCACATTAGTCAGTACCACCTTTGTGAAGTATTTGTTCAGCGTAACAAAAATGAGAAGTTAGCGTGTTCAACAAAAACAAGATGTTGTGAAAGGAAGTGTTCTTGTTTTAATTATATGCACCTATAGAGGTGCATAAGGTAACACAGAAAAATATTGAATCAGCATTTTTTATTAGCGGGAGTACCTGCATGTACATAGTTGACAGCAAAAATAGTGCTCTCATCAGTTATTTCTCTGGATTCTCACTTCAGCACCAGAGGAATACATGTGTGTGGCCTGACAGGAAAATGAAAGTTTACATCAGTGCTTTCATCTCCCCAGAATTTTATATGAGGATATGGGGCTAGTTTACTTTTCAGTATATTTGAAAGGAGCAGCCTTTTTCTCAAAGGTGTTGAAGAAGTCTGCTTGGCTTCTTTGGTGATAACACCTCTTCTCAGCAGCAGTTAAACTTTCAATTTTGTTAGATATCTTACAAACATAATATGTTCCCCATTAGAAAAAAGCCAAATTTTGCAGCATCAGTGTTTCCTGCTGAGATTTTTAGTCTTTAGTTGCAAGTTATCATGGGTTTACTTGCATTTGTTGATGATCAGTAACTTTAAAATATCCAGGAGTATGGGTTGCATATTTACACAGCAGATCATACTACCTTTCTGTGGTGACAGAAAATGTAACGTGTAACTTACAAAGTAAACAGGACTTGCTCTTCTGGTATTGTTCTGGTTTGTAGGGTAAATACGGTACAGAACCACAAATCATTATGAACACAAGAACTATGCAAGTGCATCTGAGGGCGGAAGTTATCAAAATGTGTTTAGATATACAGCAAACTATCTGTTGGTGATCACTATGTCCGTTTGAGATTTGGTCCAGTTTACAGAGAAGAATAGGAAATTATCCTCCGAATTAAGGTTACACCTTAGATAATGTGGTTCTGGTCCAAAGCTACTGAAATCAATGGAAGGACTTCAGGATCCAGGATTCCACACTGCACCTTCTTCAGAGAGCAAAATCATGCTGGCTGCTGAGGAGAAAAACCTTTCTCTGTCTCATGCCCAGCCAGTGAGGTGCAGGATAGTTTACTTTCCAAAAGTGGGAGTCATGACGGAACTCTCAGCTTCTCTTGCACAATTTTCACAGTCTTTGAGGATCAGCGAAGAGCAAGCACAGGGTGGAAGATGGGAGGTATTGCAAGTGTAGCTTCCATTAGTTACATCTGGCATTATTGTTATCTCTGAAATGATAGGCTCCGGGATGAAATAGCAGAGCAGGCATCTTTTTGCGTTTTGGTATCCAACAAACCAAATTAATTCCATTATCTTTTATGAAGAGTTTGTGCAGGAACAGTTTTGATTGATGGGTTGCATCTGTGGCTGCTGACTGATTAGCAGCATGATAGATGTAGCTTCGTTTACAGGGATTTACTTTCATTCATGAGGAAAAATTGAAGGTTTCTTTCCAGCACATTTTTTGCATTAAAACTTTTCAAAGTGCTCAACAAATGGTAGGCTTTGATTTCCATTTGTTTAATGCCTGTGGTAATTAACATTTCTGTGAGAACATTCTAACCAAATGTTCTAGTTTCTCCTCCATTAAAATAATAATTTTTTGCTTTAGCTAAAGAATTTAATTGGTATATATAATAACCCTGATAAAGGATTTCTTTTGTCACCATATGAGAGGAAACTGTTCCTGAGGAATGATCATTGATGACTTTTCTGGACTTCATTAACTTATAATTGGCAATATGCCTTGTGGTACATCCAGTCCACTTACAACAACTACAGTCTGTCTGCTGTCCGTTATCTTCTGGCATGGGTGGAGAGAGGGCATGCGTGTGAGTGCTGAAATAAATCTGAGTTCCTTTTCATCATACCAAAGAATATATGGGCAGATACTCAACCAGATTAATTAGCTGAACATTTTTCAATGCAAAATGACAAGGCTGGATCCTTAACTCAGCCTGTCTTTGGGGAGTTGATTTCTAAACTCTCTCTCCTTTTGCATGGCTTGTAGAAAACCACAGGATTGGGAAATCAAGAAATGGGGCTGAGCAGTGGCAAAGCAAAGGAGAAGACTGTTTAGTGATACTGGTACCAGTTTCTGTTGGGAGGTACATCCACCCTTGTAAGTTTTACACCTCCACTTCACCCTGTGTCCATGGTTCTCGTGTGCAGATTCAGGCACAGGTACTCTGTCAGCAAAGTCCTACGCTATGTGGCCTGCAGTGAAGCTTGAAGATTTTTGTTCATGCCAGGCTTATTCCAGATAAGCTTTATAGGTAGATGTAGTGGCCAGGACAGTTGTTTCTTCTTGTGCTGCTTCTTCTCATCCTTCCCTTCTAACAGGAAAACTCTTCAGATTAGAGCACAGCAAACTCTCAGGATCACTGTCAAGGGCAGAACTAGCAACTCTGGGATGATCCCAGGAATAATAATGTGCTCAGGGCTACAGAGAGGGCTGAAAATTCTGTAAATTAAGAATCTGGAGAACACTCACTGTAATGAAGAAAATGGAGTCCCAGTGACTCAAGACAGATATTTCCTCAGAATATGAGGTGAAGATTACAGCAATGATGCCTCCAAAACCTGGAAAGGATCACCAGCTGTGGTGTGCCTGCAGTGGATAAGTTTGAGCTAGCTTTTTATCCACCAGTTTTAATAAGTTAAGGAGTCTTCCCTCTCCAGTTTTGTCCCCCCACCCTTTATCCAGTAGAACAGGGCAGTGGGTGTCCTCTCTCTATGGAACAGAGAGCGTGATGGCCTTGTGTGCTGTCTTGAAGTGTTATTTATTTAAGAGCCAGAGCAGAGGCAGGACAGTGGGTGTGCAGAAGTTCACCTACTGTCATGCGACTCTCAGCTAGGTGTGTTCCACAGCTGGGAGAGCAGAACATGTGTTTTCTCAGCTGTAGAGCAGAGTACAGCTAATGAAAGGAGTTGGTTTGTTGCTACAGTTGGTTGCTGAGAGCACGTTTACTCTCTTGAGGGACAGATTTGGATGCTGTTGAGTCATAAAGAAAAAGAGTTTGATCGTTGGTTCTTCTGGGGATTTTGCTACTTTTGTGAAAAATCATTGTGCCTTTTGGGGAGAACATGTCAAGATTCACAGTCTACTCCTAGGGATATGCTGATTATAGACAGCAATTGTATGTGTTATGGATCAATAGAGGTATGTTGACAGAGCTCTGTAAAAATCATGGAGAAACTGTGAACCAAATTAGTAAGAGACTGTGAAATGTTCACTGTACAATGCATCTTATTTTCACCTCATCAGCAGATAGAATTCCACTATTAATCATGACAATGACAAGGCCAGGACACACTTACTGAAAAATTATTTACTACAAACTTCCTGTATTGACATTTTGGTTTGACACTCATTTGGAATTGGCAGACTGAAGCAAACAAATCTGAGTTACTCTAGAGAGTCTCAGATCAAATTCTTCAGTTCTGAAGTTAAAGTTCAGGTGATGTAGCAGCTTATCTAGCTGGTGAGCGGTTTTGCCTCACAGGTAAACTGTGGAAAACTGGGTTGCAGTTCCCTTCAGCCTTCCCTCAATGAAAACATTTGTTAATTATTGCCAAATCGGCACAAGGCAGCACACAGGGCAGGAAAGGCCACATGTTAAGCTGCCAGCTAAATAGATGGCTTCCTTTTGCCTAATTTGTATTTTAGGGTGGGGGCATTTTCGTATTCAATCTCTCCAAAAGAACTGCCTGAAATAGGTGGATAGTATCCGGATGTGCCTCTCCTTAGTGCTCAGATGCTTCAGCCAGCATAGTTCCCAACAAGAGGAGATCTGTATTACTGACTGTCACTGCTTTGGGCAGTAGGATTCAAAGTGCTGTCAGGACTTGTGCGTAATTAAGAAAATAAACCAACCCAAAGATTAAATCTGTTGTTTACAGAAAGTTCTAAGTAGCATCATAGTAATTTTATTGAGGAAAGAAAAAATAGGGAGAGGATACTGCAGAGGGAGTGCAAATGAGATGCTCAGATATTGCATGCCACTGTCTTTGAGGCTGTAGCTTTTTTTCCCTTGGAGAGAGTCAGCAGGAGCCCTGCAAGTATGTGAGCTCTGGAGAACACTGGGAAGGGGCAGAGGACTGGAGTATCCTTGAGGAAGATTAGGGAAAGAAAGGAGAAGAGAGAGTAATGTAATCCAGGACTGTGAAGGGATGCTTTTTGAGGGGGATGGTTAGGAGACTGTACAGTGGTATGTTATGCTTGAGTTACTTTATGGTTTCTCACCAAGAAGTATCTAAATAATGAGGAGCATTATGGAGATGAGGGATTTGTTTCTTCCTGAGAGGGAAGAGGGGGAGTGCAGATCTTTAACTGAGAAAAAATTCGTTCCTTCACTCATCAGAGCATCTACCAGTATTGACAGCGTTCACATGAGCCCAGGGTACTGACCTGGTGCTGGTGATGGCACGTGGGGCAGGGCGGTCACTGGAGCTGTGCTGCCCCATCTTCTGAGGCTGCCTCAACATGTGCGAGGCTGTTTGAGGTGCTGTGGAGCTGAGGGACATGCTCTGCCTGGCTGCTGCCAAAAGCGCGCTCTCTGTGCAAATTAGTTTGTAGCTTATGAGCTCTGACAAGTTTTTGTTGGCTGCGCCTTGGGAAACGTTTTTGAGTGGCTGTTGCTGAGTTTGCTTTAATCTTTTCCCAGATTTTTTTGGCTGTCGTGGAAATAGCTGGATTATTTAATTGTGTTTTCAAGGTGCATTATAGCCACCTGAAACTTGGCGATGTGAAAAGAAGAAAAAAAAAGTGTATCAGTAACAAATATTTATTTTCACTAAAAAGAACTAGTGAGGCTCCTTCTGCAGCAGAGCTGCGTGACCCTGGCCCGGCTGCAAGTTCATGCTGAGCCTTCTGTGCATGGACACTGCACTTGCACTGTCCAGAAGGAAACTGAACCTCAGCTGGTTTGTCAGAGGCTCCGTGGCTGTGTGCTTGGCATGTTGCAGCTGCTCTAGTCACCCCATCCACGTACAGCCCTTTGCTGAGCTCTCTGTTGCCAGCGTGTCAGAGCTGGGACGAGGACCAGCCACGTGCACTGGGCGGGACGGTGTTTCTCTTTGCCTCCTTTCCCCCATGTGAGTCGTTTTTCTCTCTTGCTCCTCTGCAGCTGCCATCCTCCCTCTGAGTCACTTTGGATCTGCTGCAGTGGAGACTCCCAATGACACAGAATTTCACTTGTCAGAGGGCCGAGTACCTGCCCTGTTATATTAGGCTGGTCTGGGATGAGGGGGAGCACTGACACCATAGACCCGAGACATGATTCTCCCTTCCTCAGCTCTGCCCTGTTATTCACTTGGAAAAAGGCTGCCTTCACTCTCCAGGACTTCAAAAATGGCTTCAAAAGCTGCATATTCTGGAAGAATACATCCCAGAGCTGCCTGGTCACTATTGCTAATGTTTGGCTCCTTCAGCTGAAATACTTTGGGTGATGCTTTTCCTTACTGCAGCGGGTCAGGTTCCTGTTTGGATTTGAGCATGGGGAATGTCCTGGAGAGCACCAGGAGTATCTCTGCCCGGTGGTGCTTCTGCTGGGAAGGGAGGTCTGATCAGAGCTGCTTTTGGGAAACTGTGAGTTTTAATCCTGTGCTACTTGCTCCTTGTTTGTCCCACTCTTGGTAGTCTGCTGAATTAGGTAATGATCCTCCAGACTCCCACATGTCCATTTTTTTAAGGTTTTCCATGAAAAGGGGGTTAATGATAACTGATTTCTTATTGTAAATAAAGCTGAGGAAAAGCCCCTGCAAAAGCTATGACTTCTGAAAACAGGCTGATTTTGCCAAGAACTGGAGTGCTGACAACACTGAAGTGACTAAGCAGCTCATGCTTTACTTTCAGGAGAAAAAGCAACTCTTTAAACGTGAATTTACACTGGGATTTATCCTACCTCGTTCTCCGCAGCCCAGGTACCCCAAATGAGAAGCCTGGCTGCAGCGCATCTCCAGTGGCATTAATTAGCAAGCAGAAAGGACTGGCTCTGTGCACTGTATGTTGCATAAGGGCGGTAAAGGAGACCATTCTCCACTTTTCATTCATTTGGCTGGTGAATAGCACTTCAGTTACCTCTGCGAGCGCAATGTGCTGGGAGCAGCCAGCAGCGATCCCTTCCAGCGCTTGGTGAGATCACAGGTTTCCGGATTGAGAGGGTGTGAAAGGAAACGCTAATCCAGGGGCTGGCACAGCTGAGGCAGGAGTTACTGGGCTTCGGGGTTCTTTCTGTTTTCCATACAAGAAAGACTTCTCATAAATTTCCTTTTTTCTCTTGCATTTAAAGGGGATTGTTTTCTAATTGATATTTCCTTCCGTCCCCTCCCTTCTTCCTTCCTCAGTCTAAACTATGACCACAGCCATTTAAGAGCTGTTGGCAGCTGCCACAGACCAGAGAGCTCTGGCTGGGGAGAGGTGCTAAAACACACAGGCTGGTGAAATACATTCAGTTTGGGTACGCATATGCACTTCAGCCTACAACGGTCTTTTCTGAAATGCTTTCACCGCTGTGATAGAGAAGAGATTCAACGTGAAACCAAATCTAGCTGATGGCCAGTCACAAGTGGTGTTCCCCAGGGCTCAGTACTGGGGCCTGTTCTCTTTAACATGTTTAACAATGATCAGGACGAGGGGATTGAGGCACCCCCAGTAAATCTGCAGATGACACCAGTTTGGGTGGGAGTGTTGATCTGCTTGAGGGTTGGGAGGCTCTACAGAGCGAACTGGCCAGGCTGGATCAGTGGACTGAGGCCAATGGGATGAGGTTCAACAAGGCCATGTGATGGGTCCTGCCCTTGGGTCACAACTCCCTGTAACACTCTGTTCTTGGGAAAAAGTGTCTGGAAAGTGCTCAGCGGAAAAGGACTTGGGGGTGTTGGTCAGCAGCTGACTGAAGATGAGCCAACGTGTGCACAGGTGGCCAAGGCAGCCACCAGTATCCTGGCTTGTGTCAGCACTAGTGTGGCCAGGAGGACTAGGACAGGGACCGTCCCTCTGTGCTGGGCACTGGCGAGGACACCCTTTGAATACTGGGTTCAGTTTTGGGCCCCTTACTCCAAGAAGTACATTGAGGGAGCATGCCTAGAGAAGGGCAACAAAGCTGGGGAAGGGTCTAAAGCACAAGTCTTGTGACGATCAGCTGAGGGACCTGGGTTTGTTCAGCCTGGAGAAAAGGAGGCTCAGGGGAGACATCCTCACACTTGACAACTCCCTGAAAGGAGATTGGAGCCAGGTGGCATCAGTCTCTCCCAAGGATAGGACAAGAGGAATCAGCCTCAAGTTGCACCAGGGGAGGTTTAGGTTGGACATTAGCAAATATGTCTTCCTCACAAGGGTTGTCAAGGCCTGTCCCAGTCTGCCCAGGGCAGTGGTGGAGTCTCCATCCCTGGAGAGGTTTCAAAGCCATGGAGATGTGGTGCTGAGGGACGTGGTTTAGTGGTGACCATGCAGTGCTGGGTTAATGGTTGGACTCAATGATCTGAAAGGTCTCTTTCAGCCGCAACAATTCTATCATTCTGTGATCACAGACCAGGGCTGTGTTTCGTCTCTGGCTATGTAGAGCATGAGCCTTGAGAGCCAGATTGGAACAGGTAGCACTGGGTGGCACGAAGAATCATTCATAGCTGCTCTATGGATTGATGAATTTGCGTTGTGCGGAGGTGGTGCCACTGCTGCATTTGCTTTCCCATAGTTTAGTGCATGGACAGACACTTCTTTCTTTGTACATATGAAACCTGGATGTAGATTAATGGCCGAACTTAGTGGCTGACCACTTGCAGCAAGGAGTGTCCCCCCACTACACATCACAGGAGGTATCTCACAGCTGTCTGCCACCTTCTGCTCTAACATCAGGCTTGCATCTGGCCATGCATGCTGTTCAGAAGGAGATGTGTATCAAAACAGCATTTCTATTTTTACCATCTTTGAAAAGGGCAATTAAGTGAGGAATTGAGATGCAGGGTAGAGGAAAAGAGTTGTTCTATCCAAACCTGTTTGCAGGGATCTGCAGCTGGTTAAATCACAGGTACATCTTCAAAGCTGGAAGTCAGTACGTTCTCATGCAAGTGTTGTCCTCTGCAGTGGGCTGAACTTTTTTCTCCTTATTGCTTTCTGTTTAGAAACGGCTGCATCTTTTTATTCCATGAACATTTGAAAGAATGCTCTTAATCCTGCAGTACCTCTTCCACACGTGCACACCTTCTGCAGTTGTTCTGCTGTCTCTGGGGCAACCTTCACACAGAAAGATGGGGTTCATGTGAAGTCTTTGAAGGAAAGTGCCTCCTGCCACCTCTATTTACCTAGAAGAAGCTTTCTGGTTCAGCACTGAAATGAAACCATCTGGAAAAAAGAATCTCCCAATAAAATACTCCTCTTAATTTGAAGAAGTTGCATGTTTAAAATGTCTAGATCTTCTGTGGGAACACACTGGTTTCATCAACATTTTCAAGTAATGCAGCTGAACTGTTTTAATCAAGTCAACATTCTTCCTTTTGACTTTATGTTATGGCTTTGATTGAAGTAAATCACTCTGAGTATATTGTTTTGCAAAAATGTCAGGATTTATAACTTTCTGGCCCCAAATTGAATTGAAGTAAGCATTTTGAAACCTTGTTTTGTTCTACCCACTTCCGCTGCCAGAAGACAGGAATATAATTTTTTCAGCCAGTGCTGGTTATTATTTTGATGGTTGCTGCTGTTAGCCTTGGCTGCCCAGTCACACAGATACTGTTTTCATCTGCAATGTGAAGCATTGTCATTTCCTATTGCATGAAGAAGTGTGCCTGTAGTTTGTGTTCCTTTGGACTTATATGCTTTTAAGCTGGTTTTTCATAAGGTGTCTTTGCTTTGCCTTTCCTGAATTCTTTACTCCTAGGAATAAGGAATTTCTTTGTGGTCTGACCATCCTTTATTTACTGCTGATTTATCTCACAGGTTTGCTTCTGTTGACATTGAGGGACTTAGTCCCAATCCAGAGCATTGACTCTCTCTTGGGTGTGCATTCATACTTTCTTAGGATACACTGTGTGCACAGAACTGGCAACAGCTACATCAATAGTGGCCCAGTATGACCCCACTGAAGCCAACAGTGTTAGCACTTGAACAAGGGGAAGGTGGGATATGATGTACAATGGGTTAGGAAGCTCCACAAAGGACATAAATTGAAGTCTTCTGGATCATGAAGCAGCACATGAAGACTGGGGTGACACTTGGGTTATCTTGCTGTAGAGCTCTGTAAGGATTTCAACAGGGACTTTGGAAGATCCTTATTTTGGGTGTGCAGGGCTTAATTTGTTGTGACATCTCACTGGACTGAGCAGCAAAAGTCAGTGACATTGGTAAGAGTGAATGAAGGACAGAGCTGAGAGTAAAAGGACCTGATTCTCATTTTGGTGAAGCCTGTGCTGTGGTCCTAGTTGTGTAAAAGGACATGAAAGAAAGCATTAAAAGAGTTAATGGAAACAAATTATTGCAATGATACCTACTGGTTTAAAACTTCCCTCTCCTGCAGAGAGAGTGCATTTTTTACCATCTTGCTATAGGCACCTTTATTTCACAGCTCCAGCTTTTGATGCCATTACCAAGTAATTAGCCACTGTCTCTGGAGCATCCATTCGGCACTGGGGAAGGGCATTGATCCAGAGGCAGCTGTACCTCACTCGCTGTTTGGAGGGAAGCATTTTGTCTGTGGGGCTCAATAGTCATGTCTGTATGCTTCACTCAAAGCCGTTTATGCCTGAAGTAGAGACTGTTTCTTTGATACGCAAGTTTATGGGTTGGTGGTGGGAGTGATGGGTGTGGGGAACAGATGGAAAAGGCACAGGGAAAATGCCAGTTGAGGAAAGGGCAGTTGAGCAGCTCCTTTCACAAAAGCAAGACTGTCCTGTGATAAACCCTGAGCTGTGTTTGAACTTCTAGGCATGCTAGATAAAAATTAATGGTGGGCTTTCTGCTTCTTGCTTCAGGTTATGAAGTAATTTGGGGAGTTTTTGTTGGGAGCTGAAGTTCATGCCTGAGAAGTGAGTGCTTGTTTTGGGAAACCTGAGTGTATGAACAGGGCAGGCAAACACTGATCATGGGGCTGGCCTACTCCCATTGTCACATTTACCTGATGGGCTGTATTGGTCCAGGACAGCAGTAGTTGACTATGGCAGTTGCTGTTTGGATATGAAGTGGGTAGTGCACACAAACTGTCATTTCATGTGGCCCACAGATGCCAGTTACAAAGGCAATGCTGTGCCCCATCTCCATTGTTCAGACCCTGGGTCCACAACACCCAAATGGCCCTCCCTGGGGTCCTGGGACTCTGGGAATCACTGGTGGGAGAAAGAGAGAGCAGAGCTGTGCTCAGCTGCTACCAGCATTGCTCTGCCAAGTACAGAGTTTGACCAAGGGACTTACATGCCCTGAAGCAGCCAGGAGGTACCAGTGAGAAGGGACAGTGACAAAACCCTGCTGTGGGACCATGACAAAAGTAGCTTATCTTTAATTGTCCTTCCATTCATTATTTCCCAGCTAAAGCTGTGTAATAATTACAAACTTGGATTACCTGGAAAGGCTGATGAAAGTAGGATAAATTATTAATTCCCAGGCCAGATGCTGAAGAATTAATTTCTGTACCACATGATGAAAATCCTTTCATACGAAATATCCTAATTTTGAGAGCAGTTCTGAAAAAGTGAGGTTCTTCCAAGCCATTATTAGACATTCTGACAATTTTATTTTTCGTTCGATCAGTATCCTTTAGCACACTCAACTAATACATTCAAATTAGTAGTAGAAAGCCGACGTTTGTACAAATTGTATCTCTATACAATGTACTGAAGTAATTCAAATTCCAGGGCAGAGCTGTGGAAATTCTTAGCACAGTTTGTCCATATCTTATCAGAACAGGCACGCTTTTCCCAGGGCCTGGCTGCGATCCAGCGGTGCCGAAGCAGACTTGTTGGAAGCCTAGTTTGAATGGAAGAGGTAATCTTTCTGAATGGGTTTTCTGGCAGGATTCCTATTGCGTGTGTGGTTTATTGTTCTTGGTGATGTGACTACAATTTACCCCCTAGATAAATGTTGTAGGGTCTTTCTTTTTGTGATGATGGGAGGGGTTCAGGAAAACAAATCAGATTGTTAATTCTATAAAATTCTATAGGCAAACTTTTTTTCCATTTTAACTACTTTTCCATGTTAATTGTGTAGCTTGTTCAGCATGCTTTTGATATAAAGGACAACAGCTGATTAACTCTTAAACGTTTTTATGGTCAATGGGTTTAGTAATTAAAAAGCAAACAACTTTCTTCTCCTTGATGTGTTTTAACGAAGTGTTATTATACCAAATGTTATTAATTTTACATATATATATATGTACTGTTCATAGTGTAGTAATTCACTATAAAGTATTACTGGTGGTGTTAAAAATAGAAGTGATTGCTAATGGTGGTATATCATCCATTGGTGGAAACATCCACTACATAGACAGTTGTAACTCCAGTGAGGTCAGAGTCGATCCCTCTGTGCACTCCAGGTCTTCTGTGAAGTTGTGCCAGCTTCTGAGAGTGGAGGATCCGGCCTTTAATATGAATTACAGGGTAGCTAATATGATGTTTAACCACACAACAACTGCAATATACAAAGAAGTTCTCTTTTAGGACTGCTGGGGCAAAAAAAAGTAACTGTTAATGCCAAAGACTGCAGTACAAAAGATTCCTAAACGGGGGGAGGACGCAGGAAAAAATTGCTCGTTTTGAGTTAGCATGTGTACAGACAAATTCTCACATCTAAGAAGGGTCTTTAAGATGTGGGTCTTTGTAATAAACAGATAAAGAATAATTATCTCAAACTTACATTTGCAGAGGAAGAACTGTGCATTCACTTATTATCTGCCAAAAAACTTTCTCTTTTTAGCTAGAAAGATTTTGTTAAAAAGGCACTGAAGTATAAAGGCCTTCTTTTTATTGAAATATGAATTTTGTGAACAGATTCAAAAGAGAACAGTTACAACCTTTTTTCCTTTCTTTTTTCTAAACGGGAGTGGGGGAAAGCACGCAAGTCCAAACTTTGTGCCTATGATGCTTGGAAGACGTTATGATTAATTTTGTACTTAGGTTTCCAGATGTTGGATTTTATCCCAACTTTTATAGACCTCTAATGTTTAACAGGATATGTGCTGAGTATAGTCTTTAACAGAGTTTTCTTTCATAACTCTAGGATCGATGAGAAAAGGTAACTCAGGAAAACACCGGGGATTTGGAGCTGAATCTACAGCCTTCTAGGAAAAAAACCCAACATTAAATGTGCAAGTTTGTGCCGGAGCTGTATTACTTTGGGAACACTATGGATAGGTACCAGAACTGTCAGCAGAGCTGTTTGAATGCCATCCTCCTCATGCTGCTGTGGAGCAGCATTTCCCACGCACAGACGGACTGCACGGGCGCAGAGTGCCAGCCCCTGGACAACTGCATCGACGATGTGCTGGAGCCTGGCGAGTGCTGTGCCACATGTCTGCAGCACGGCTGCACGTGCGAGGGCTACCAGTACTACGACTGCGTCAATGTGGGCTTTATCAATGGCAAAGTACCTGAAGGGCAGTCTTACTTTGTGGACTTTGGAAGCACCGAGTGCTCGTGCCCCAAGGGAGGAGGCAAGATCAGCTGCCAGTTCATGCTGTGCCCAGAGCTGCCCCCAAACTGCATTGATGCGGTGGTGCCAGCTGATGGGTGTCCTCAGTGTGGGAGAATAGGTTGCCTCCACGAGGGCCAGAAGTATGTAGCAGGGCACACTTTCCATATGCCCCCCTGCAAGGTTTGCCATTGCCCGAATGCTGGTGGCGAGCTGATGTGCTACCAGCTTCCAGACTGTAACACCTTCGCCTTAAACACTGCGAGTCCAATAGATGCTGAAGACAGTGAACCAGAGAGACACTACGATGATCCCTACAGCTACGACCAGGAGGCACCAGAAGGAGACAACACCCAGGTGGAGTCTCCAAAAAAATACAGGAGTTATTCATCCCACCTAGAGCAAGAGAGCATCAGCCAAGAGCAAGGCGAGGATTATGACTACCTACCAGCCAGCATTGCTCCTTCAGCTTTGGCTCCAGATGATCCATACACTGAGGAAACAGCTGCACCACTCACCACACCAGTGCCTAAGGTCCCCTCTGAAGTTCGCAGTGCCACAGGAAGGACTGAGCGGAAGAGGGTGCCCCGCACCACTACAGCATCCCTCCAGCAAACGATGCATAAGGAAGCACCAGTAACCACCAGTGCTCCTATGGAGCACACGACAGCTGCCTCTGAGACACCTAAGCACCTGGAGGAATTGGAGAGGAGACCAAAGGGAAAGCAAGAGGACAAAGAGAGGCATGAGCAAGAACGAGCCCCCCACTCTAAAATGAAAAAGCATGCCAAAAAAGAAGACCCAGGGAACAGTATGTATCTAGGCCTGAAAGAGGTGAACTTAACAGATCCAAATTGGTCAAAATCCGACCATGAAACGCACGAGGGAAATGATTTCCCCAAAGTAAAGTTCAGTGCGACAACCTCTCCTCCTGTTGCTCTAAAGGAAGACCGTAGTCAGTCATCCCAAAAGCAGTCACAGACACTTTATCGTTACCATCCTGAGGAAGATGGGGACCCCAACTCTATTCACGCTAACCCTAGGTTACCAGAAGGTAAGAATTACTGCCAATGTCGATGCCTAGAGAACATTTACTCATAATGATGTTGGTGCATATCCACTGTTACCTTCTTTCACTTCTTTCAGAAGATGGTTTGTGTTTCATTTGACATAATATTCGCATATGACACCGTTTCACTATTGCCTACCTTGCTTTGATTTTGAGGACGGTGGATGGTGCACGATGCATTTTGTCGATGGTGTTTTCTGATACTTAACATTATTTCAAATGATGAATTGTTAAACTCCAACCTTTTCCTTCTATTAGTTGCTTTTAATTACTAATACGTTGATAGGGTAACATCTTACTCTACCCAAGAGGTTTTTTTAATTAGTTACCTGCTCAGATCCTCTAGTTCCTAACTGAATGCAATCACAGTTGTAGCTTTTGTCTTTTACTGGGGAGGAAGTGAAACAGTTGTGCTTCTACTACAAAAATATTTACAGCACTTGTTGTAATATTCATCCTATGGTTGAAAGGCTGTCTAAGCTCATTAGTACGAGAACTTGATAGATATTCTCAAATACTCTGAAGACCAGTGGGGAGAGAAAGGACTGCTTCTTGCTTTGTGTTTTTTGGGGCCTGGGAGTTTATGATGTTTATGATCAACTGTGGCAAGTGTACGTGTTTCCTCTCTGCCTCTGGATTCCTCTTGACATCTGCAGTGGATGCCGATTATATGCTTTATGCAATCCTCATTACCGTAATGAATGCAAACTTCATTGCTATAAATAAGCACATATACAGCTCATATTTCCAATTCATTTTTCATCAAATGAAGAATAATATCTCCTTTTTCAAGATGTGGCACAAAATGTTCTCATGAGACTCAGATGCGTAATACTTGCAGTCTGAGTACAGAATACTGATTACTCCCTTGACAGTGGTATTTCTGCCTTGGTTATCTAGGTAGCCCTTAAACATCTTGAGCTGCCTATTCAGTGTACTGAAGAAGTTTAGGAGGAGAGCAGATTTGGAGCTGAGAATCTAGGTCTCAACAAAAATAGTGCCTCATGACTGTTTACCAAACAAAAGATGTATGAAGATGAATGAAGATGGCCTTTTTCTTTCACTTCCGCTCAGGTTTTTTTTGTAAATGTTGACCTTAAAATCAGTGATAGCAGCTATAATCCGAATCAGACCTTGACTTCTTGATTTTACCAATGTTGTGGAAGCCAGCCTTGCCTGAAGAACCACACTGCATTGTAGGAGCACACTGGGCAGCAGTGTCTGAACACAATGTCTTGAAATGAGCAGACATTAGCTGAGCCCACGTGCCATTCAGAGGGATGATGTTAGGAAGTGTAGACTTTCAAAAATGATGCAGTAGATAGCTGATGTGCTCCAAGCCTTGCTTCTGTGGTACCTTCCCTTCATGGGTGGCTGTCATATTTTACTTCTAGTTCCATTTGTTATGTGAAAGGTGAAGCAAACAGGGCTGACTGGCTGATTATCCCAGGGGAGTAGTGAATGGATTCTAGCCTGCCAGTTTGTGTAACCTGAACAAGAGGATCTGTCTGTAACACGTTCATCTGCTCTGTGCAAATGCAAGTGGTAAATGCATCTAATAGTGCACTGACTTCATCTGTAGCCAGATTTTACACTGAATTACCTTGAAACTTAAGCACAAGGCTCTTTTGTTTGTTGCAGCCTAGCACAAATTTGAGCTGAGCTGAGCTGTGTGTCAAGGCGCTGCATGTTACATGGGTCTGAGTTAGGACTAATACGCAATAATCTGTTTTCTGATGTAACTTGAATTAAATTTCCTTTTTTTCCTCTTAAAAAGGAAAGATGGGTGGACCATCCTGAAATTTGTAATGAGAGAGATTAAGAAATTCTATCAGGGTGAAAGTATGTAGCAGCAGAGCGAACTACTACGTTTTAGAGTATCTGTGAGGTGATTTCCAGTCTGATTCCTGGGAACTGCTTGGCTGAGACAGGTCTAGTTGGAGTCTGGATTAGGTCAGGCTGCCTGTTGGACAGGAGCAAAATGTGATGGTTGTCGTGTCAGGTATGAATTGTCTAGAACAGGAAGCAGGTTTGGGAATCACTGGATGCTATTTTTGCTCTACCTGAGATGGAAAAATATCTATATATATTTTCAATTAAGTATTGTCCAAGCAGAAATGAAAATAAGTAGCTGCTGAGAGTACAGCACTCTGGCTTTGGCTGTAGACAATGCAATCCTGAGGCTGCTGGTTCTGTTTGGCCAATGGAGCTGCTGCATGCCCTGGCAGTGAGCACTGGTGTCCTTGCACCATGTGCATCACCCCACAGAAGCTGGCAAGTGGGGCCTGGTCAGGCAGCCCCTGCCCCCAGCCCACTCCACTATTCCCTTTAGGAGTAGTTAGTGGAAGCAGATCTGTAGTGACTTCAAAGGAGCTACAGAATCTTCTCTGAAAGGCAGGAATCTCCCTTGACATGGCAAGGGCCTGTGCTGATGGCGAGGGACTGCTGTATTTTCACTTGTTTTGTTGTTTTAATTGGTGTGGTTGGGACTCATGTGAATAGATCCATATGTTCCAAGTAATATAACACATATATCTTCTGTCTCTTGGACTCCTGAGCCAGTGATGGAGGATGAGGGAAGATATTTGTCAGACTTGAAAGAAAAAATAATTTTGCCTTCAGATATATGAATGAAAACATAAATTCTGTACGTGTATTTCTAACTATAAAATGGCATAATCTACCACAAATGCCAAATAACTTACTTTCTCCCCAAGAATTAGCAGAATGATGTCAATTGCATCGATCCTCTAATTTTTAAAGCCCGTTAGGCTGTTTCGCTGCATCTTTTCAAGGCTGCCGTTCTTGCAGTGGGATGGTGCCGCACCTCTGGGTGCGGTTGGTCTTTTTCTTGGACCCTGCACATGGGTAGCTCCAAGACAGGCTTCAGGTCCTGTCTGGTTCTTTGGGGTGCAAAGGGAGCCAGCCCTCCTGCAGACACAGAGCCACTCATGTCCCAGAACAAGGAGTGCTCCCAGGCCACCAGCTGCACCCTGCCCTACCCATGGGCTCCCACAGAATCACAGGATGGTGGGTGTTGGAAGGAACCTCTGCAGATCATCTTGTCCAACCCCCCTGCTCCAGCAGGGTCACCCACAGCAGGTTGGCCAGGATCACATTGTCCAGGTGGGTTTGGAATCTCTCCAGAGAAGGAGACTCCACAACCTCTCTGGGACAGCCTGGTCCAGATTCTGACACCCTCACAGGAAAAATTTTTTTCTGCCTGTTCAGATGGAACCTCATGGATTCCAGTTTGTGCTTCTTGCCCCTTGTCCTGTCACTGGGCACCACTGAAAAGCATCTGTCTTCTTGACCCCTGCCCTTTAGCTATTGATCAGCATTGATCAGATCCCCTCTCAGTCCTCTCTTCTCCAGGCTAAACAGCCCCAGCGCTCTCAGCCTTTCCTCAGCCCAGAGATGCTCCAGTCTCCTCAGTGTCTTCGTATCCTCCACTGGACTCTTTCCAGTAGTAAATTGTCTCTCTTGAACTTGGGAGTCCAGAACTGGCCACAGTACTCCAGATATGGCCTCACTAGTGGAGGGGGAGGAGAACCTCCCTTCTTGACCTGCTGGCCACACTCTTCTGTATTCAATGCAGAAGATCATTGGCTGCCTTGGGCAGAAGTAGCAAGTGCAGATTTTGTTTGACCAGCTCTCAGCAGGGTGCTGTGGAGTGCAGAGACCATTGCTTCCAGTTCAGGGAGGGTGTTTTGGCCACTGAGAATGCTGCATGTTTGAAGAGGGAAGATGCTACAGCCCAAGGAGCTAGATGTGGCTGGGCCTCTCCAGTGGTGGCTGCCTCAGAGAGTTTGAGGCTTTTGCACTTAATGGAATGTTCATCAGTCTGCATATGGGAATGGATTTTCTTTAGTTTCGGATTTTCCTTCCTTAAAATCATCAATATGGTTGTTGACATTTCATCTTAATTTCTTTTTACCTGGAAGCATATTTATTTAGGCTCCAAGTCACTGTGAGATACATTTTTGTGACTGTAGAGATGTTCTAGGTTTTTGTTTGGTTTTTGTGGGTTTTTTTGTCTTTTGTTTTCTCTAAAGTTTAGAAAAGTGTAGGAGGCTTCACAGGCACATTTGCTGCCACTAAAAATTCAGCCCAAGTTAGATGGCTGTTGCATTTGTTCGTCCTATTAGCTGTGTTCTGGCACCAGAACTCAGCTGTGGTTGGATTCCCGATGCCTTTGGTTAAGACCTTGGCTTCATCACTTAGATTTTATGTATCTCACTTTGATTTTATATGTAGCTGAGTTTTCGTGTCCCAAATCTCTGATGGCTCGTATGTAATCTAATGGTGGAAACAGCGTGGAGTACTTTGATGCTCGGGAAAGGTTGATTTTGTGTTTTGATTCTCTTTCTGCTTTTGCGCTTTGTTCTTCATCTGTGTTTCAGTAGGACCCCGTGAGGCTGGCACACGTGGCTTCCCTTCTTGCTGAGGCCCGGGGATTGCTGCTGTCCCCAGCAAGGCTGCCCTGGGGTCTGTGCTGAGCTTTGCCTGGCCGGGAACACAAATAACTCTGCAGCTAAAAGCTGCTGTTGTTAGACACAAGCACATACAATGGGATGTAATATCACCCTGTATTTTACGTCAGCCAGTGAAGGTGATTTATTTAGCATCTTCACTCATGGAGTCCAGTGAATTGCTGCTTGTTTTGGGAATTTTCCGCCCCCCTTTCCTCTTTTTGACTACTCTGAGCTTTTCTGGTCCAGCTGCTTTGCTGCTTCTCTGGGTGCTGCGTGAGGCCAGGCTCTCATTGATGGCTCTCTGGGGCAGCAGCAACACCCACGGTCTCCAGGGAGGAGGCGGATGTTGCTGTCATCACAGAAATGGGTCCTGTTGTAAACCCACTGGTCAAAGGGTGACTCTAGGGAGCTGGTTTCTCCATTTGGAAGGTGGAAAGTGCAGCACCAGCTCTGCAGGGATGCTCTCCTGGGCCAGCTATTGGCACTCCTGCTGTGGAAGCACCTTCCATGTGTGAGTGTGCTTGTCACAGATCTTGAATAGAGACTAAAGAGCGGCTTTCCTCAGTGACACACAGAGCAATTGAAGTTTCTGTGGCAAATGCTAATTACTCCATTCCTAAAGGAACAGTAAGTGTAAAGCAGAGGTAATTACTCAGCTGAGAAACTGTAAATTAAGTACTTTCACCAAGGGAAGGGAGGAGATTGATGGAGACTATTCTCTTTATACAGTCTCTTTCCAAACATTGATCTTACCCTGTCACTTACTGCAAGAGCAGCAAACAGAGGGAGTCCTAATTTCTGTGTTTCCCATTTCCTCATCCTAAAAATACCCTGAACAGTGGAGGATTGGTTAAAACATCTGTAAGATCTTACTGTCAATTTTTGTTGTGATTTTCCCCCTTTTTTTTCCATTTCCCTGTGCCCTGATGGTGGAGTGCTGTTCCTTGGATAAATGTAACTCAGGTAGCAAACAGCATCGTCGTGAATGTTTCATGACTCGTGTTCTGGTTTTGACAGGCTCAACAGCAATTTGTGTCTAGCTGGAACAATTGTGTTTCAGAATGGAGGTATTTTTCCACTTTAAAAAAAGTGACCAGTTGTGTGGATGAATCTGTCATGGTCATTTGTAGAGAGAAGGATAATTGCTCTCCAACTGAACTAAATTGCACGAAGTAAATATTTGCAAGCTGAGATGAGGGGATGTGAGATTGGCATTTATTGCATATGAATCCTGATCAGGCAGGAGGTGCTGGGACGCCCTTGTGTAACTTCTAAGGATGTAGATGAGGTTTCAGTCATCCCACCTCCAGCACATTTGCTGATATGGAGGCTCATGAAGAAAGATGACCTTGAATTTCTGAACTGAGGACAAACGGAAGATGCGATCCATAAAGCAGACCTGCAGTGAGGGTTTCCAGGGCATTCCCTGAGTGCACTGACCCTTCGTTCCTCCTACTGCCACCATAAAATGCACTGGAGTTAGGAGAATACTGTGGATGGTGCTTCGGAAACACAAACTGTATTTGCAATTACTTTGTATTTTTTGATATCAGGTGAAGTGTTATTTCACACTTACTTGAATCACCTCAGGCTTAATCCTGTGTTGTCTACTTCGTCCCAGTTCTCTCTGTGATGGGAAGAAATCAGCTTTAGGCCCTCAAACTGAGATAACTGAGGACTAAAAATAGAACTCATGAGAGTGGATGCGGGGAGAAAAAGCCTCAGGCCAGCAAGTTTGAATCATCATGAATTCCAGCCCCAGGTGACAGTGTTCATTTGTTTCTTTGGTAGTTAAAATTTTGAGATGGTAAGATTATAGAGGAAAATAGTGTGAAGGGGTGTAAGGCACGCTGAGATACTTACAGAAAGAGGACTAAAATGCCATGAAATTAAGATGTGTTTTAAGAGAGAACTGCGAAATGGATCTATCTGTTCTGCCAAAAAATGGCATTCCTACCTATTAGGTAGCTAGATGCTACTTTAAGAGGAAAAAGAGAAAATGTAATCGTTTCCTAATTAAAAAAGACCATGTATTTGTGATTGGCTGATCCTCTCATGGATTCTAGCGTATAACCTCTTCCTGTACCTCTTCCTTTGCTCACCTCAGTGATGCAACCCCAGCGCCCATGGCCAGTGGCTGCCACTCCCTCCTTGTACAGCTCCACTGGCCTGGCTGGTGGTGAAACCAGAAGCAGCTCGTGCAGGGACCTCTCTTGAACCAGCTGGCAGATTTGGACTGCTGGGCCCTTGCCAAACAGCCCTGCTGACAATGGACCTATCATTTCAAGTTTGTGCTTGAGCAGAGGATGGAGCAGGGCTGGGTCTGCCCACTGCATGCAAGGTCTGGAAGGATACCTGCCCAAGGTGCAGTAGTCACCCCAGTTGTGCTTCCCTGTCTTTTTGTCTTCCTTCTAATATCTAAAAGCATAAGCAGGGTTTGAGGCTGGACAGCGAGATGAATGATCTTGAAGGTCATTTCCAACCTTGATTCTGTGATTCTGTGAAGGGTAATCACATGTGCTGGGATGGACCCTCTTGGCATTTTCTGTTTGAACAAGACTGGTAATGTCAAGTGTGTGTGTGCGCGCTAAACACTGCTTGTGGCATGAATTTGTGAGCAAAAGGAGCAGGGAAAGCTAAAGCCTGCCCCAACAACATGAAGGGATATGTTCAGATTAATTGTTTGCAGACTCTGAATAAACAGTAGCCAAAAGTTATCAGATCTCCAGACACTGGACTGCCAGGTGTGGCCTGGTTTTCTGTTTCTGAAGCTCTTGTTCTCAGAGGATGCAGTTCTAGGCCTGTATCAAGTGCTTTGAACAGTTCCACTTGAGGAGTCTGAGCACAGATGAGGAGGGCTGGTCTTACCTGCCAGCCTGGGCATGTAGGCAGCAGCTGGATTTTGAGTATCCAGACTTGCCCTAACCAGGAGCATATTTTTGGGGTCAGTGTTGATGGTTTGGTGTTCGTCTGGATGATCTCTCTGACATGTTGCTGCATGACTGGTGCCTGCCTGTTTGTGTTTTGGGAACTACTACAGGTCAGACCACTGCTGCTGGCTTTCCATCTGGCTGGGCTTCAGCGTGCCTTTCAAAGCTGCGTACCTCTCAAAGCTGCAGGCTCTGAATCTGGAACATTATTCTTTCTTTGCAAGAATCCTGCTGGTGAGCCCAAGCCCCCCCTCACTGCACACCTTCTTCCATTCATCATGTGCATCTCCTTGCTAAAACGGAGATATTACCCAAAGGTCATGAGCTCCTGCTTAGCAATACTTTTGTATCAGGCTTTTATGGTGCTATATACTTAACTTGTATACTAAGAGTATTTTAAGTGGTAGCTGTATATTGAACCAGGATCTTGTGATCTTTAGTTAGAGAAAAAAACTTTAGAGGATATTTTCTTGAAGATGTGAAGATCTGTGAAGTGGTACAAGCACATGCTTGGTATGCAGAATGTCAAGTTTCAGCACCATGGTTTACTAAAATCTGTCTTCATTACCTGTTATGGCCTGATATATGCAGATTTTTAAGAGCCTAAACAACTTACAGAAATGCTTAGGCCTTGAGGTCTTTTTAAACCCAGCACCTGCCATTTTAGTCATTAGAGATGTTTGAGAACGTGGCCTCTGTCTTACTGAGTTACCCATAAACTGAAGAAGCCTGGAGAAGAGAAGGCTCCCAGGAGGCCTTATTGGGGCCTACCAGTATCTGAAGGGGGCCTACAGAAAAGCTGGGGAGGGACTTTTTACAAAAGTAGTAGAGATAGGACGAGGGGTAATGGCTTCATACTGGAAGAGGATATATTTTACATTAGAAATTAGGAAGAAGTTCTTCACTTTGAGATTGGTGAGGCACTGACACAGGTTGCCCAGAGAAGCTGTGGATGCTCCATGCCTGGATGTGTTCAAGACCAGGTTGGATGGGGTCTTGAGCAGCCTGGTCTAGTGGGAGGTGTCCCTGCCCATGGCAGAGGGGTTGGAACTGTATGATCTTTAAGGTTCCTTCCAATCCAAACCATTCTGTGATTCTAATAGGTCCTCACTTCAGTGTGATCTTATGGATAAGGCTGTGAATCAGTGGAGACCAGGGCAAGCAGGTACAATGTACAGGAAGAGGTGGGACAAACATGTATGTGTCTTCAGATCCTGCTAGTCTTGCCTTCATTAAATACAGTCTGAAGGGTGAAGTCTTAATTCCAGCACCCAGTTCAATGAAGTGGTGTAGTCAGGTTTCCCATCCGCCGACAGTGCATTTTATGCACGGAGTTCTTTTTGCTACAGCACAAGCACTATTCCTCAGGCAGTTGCATGGAGCAGTTTTTTATAAGGAAATTCATTGTGTTAAGTGTTGGCACCAAGGGGAGGTGCAGAGAATGTTCGAAGAAAAAGTGAAACGGGATGAAACATTCACACCGGGCTGGGGGTATGTGTATGGGCAGTATGAGTGTCCAGCCTGTCTTGGAGGAGCTGGCACTGCTGGTGCTAGCACTAGCCCAAAAGGCAGTGTCTGCATGGGACAGGCTTTCCCAAGTGGCACTGAACACAGACTAAGGCTTTCAGAGATCCTTAACTTCATGGGATTTAATTACCAAGACAGCTTAAATCTTCTCTGTTGAAATAATAAATTCAACTGGAGTTGAGCACCTAACTTAAAAGAGCATCTAAATACTTGGAAACACATTCCATGTACCTATTTTGTGGAGGTAAACATCGCGTCAGTTGTGAAAAATTAGCTCCTGCCGTGGTTTGCAACAGAGATATTTTATCTCAATTCTGAAATTAAAACGTGCTGGAGACAAACTGTGGAAATAAAATGGGAGTTTTCTTGTACAAATTAATTAACCACTTGAAAAGACAAGGCTGTTGGGCGCACTGGCTTTCTCAAGGGGACTGCATTTGCTCGTTATTTATATTACGTATCTGAGAGTATTTTCTTATTGCATGCATGTTTGGTACTTCTTCAGAAAACAGAATTTAAATGAGACTTCTTTGCAGTAGTGTTTGTAGTATTCCAATCGATCACTGAGGAATTAAAACCAAGCCTGTATATAGTGCTTTGTTATAGAAAGGTAAATATAAGTAGTAATTTCTGATACAAATTTTGTGAGACAATAACCTTTTGAACAGTTTCAAATATGTAGGCCAAATAAATGTGGCTTTCTAGCATATGCTTACTCATGAAAGGATTTGTAATTTCATTACCCCAGGCCTCACAGCAAGCAATATCTCTTACCTCTTAGGGATTCTTAGGTAACAAGACAGCAGTAATTGGAATTTTATAAAGATCCCCTTATGTGTGGGCAGGTTTTATGTTTTATTGACTATTCCCAGTCTGTCTGTGCTGTGCCTGAGATGACCTGTTCTCTTCCAAAGCCACTAAAAGTCCTAAACTGCCACCCCAAAGTGCCAGTGTTGTTGACACTAAGTCAAAGTCTTGAGAGAAGGATAGGGAGAAAAAGGTAATTGTGCTATCTTTAGGACCAGCAAACCCCCACTGCCCGTTCCTCCCTTCCCTGCCTTTGATGGGGGGCTGGAGAGCTGCAGTACCCCCCTGGAGCCCCTTCACTTGTCTTTGCTCTGACACTGCATGTGGAGGGGCTCTGACTGCAGTGAAGGAATTTGTGAGCAGTAACATTACAGAGCCTCTGGGTCTGCCACTGTTCACTGCCCAGTGGAATTACTGGGTGTTGCTCTGACACTGGGACGTCCTGATGGTGATGGAGCACCTCATTAGGTGGTAGAAAGTGCTAAGGCAGGTGATATGGAGTGACAGTGGCTTCTTGCAGACAGGCTGGGCAGCACAGGGAGCTCAGGTAACAGGGTTGTGTGGGCAGTGTGCGTTGCTCACCCCTCTACAGCCTGGTCATGCTGGGTGCAGTTCCAGCTGCAACTTTACTCAACCCCATCATACACCACAAAAGGAGTAATTCAGACAAATGGAGAGAACAATAATTCCTTCTCCTTTGTTGCTGTGAGTGCTAGTTGCTTTTTTGTGTTGCTGTCATGAACCACAGAGATGCTGATTGCATTCAGAAGGGCTCAGAGTTGTCTGACTGTAGTTTTGAATTACCAAATGCTGAAATAAATATTTATGGCTCCAACAATTCTGGGTTTAAAACCTCCTAACAGTAAAAACAGTTGCATGACAGGGGAGGATTTGCATCAGTAGCCTTTAAAAAGATGTTATGAAAGTTGAAGCTCTTGTGAACTGTTGCTCTGTGTATAACATACATCTTTAAAATAATGAAAATCATCATTTTTCATTATTCAAAATAATGAAAATCAAAACTTGCCATTCAAAGGGCATGTTACTGCTTGCATCTTCAGTGACCAGGACTGTTCAAGTAATAGGTTGTACCCAGTGTTGTCATGTTGTGCACCTTTCCGCTAAGGTTACTCGAGTTGAACATGAGTGCATCTCAAGGATAGGTAAGGTAAGTGCTTAGAATAAACTTGATTTTGTATGAGGTCACTATGTAGAAATTTTATTTCAAGAAGAAGAATTTGCATCTTCTCTCCTACATTAACCCTCTGTGCTGCACTGTCACCTTCCCTGCTTTTTTTGGCTGTCCCTGGACCTCACCGTGACTTCTCCCCCTCCTTGTTTGCTGCATGTCTCCTCCTCCCCTTTCCATAGCCCTTGAGGAGCCAACTTTTGTGGTTTTGTAATTAGTCATAGAATCATCTAGGTTTGAAAATACTTTCAAGATCATTGAGTTCAACCAGTAGTCAGCACTCTGGAGCATGCTGGTAACTACAGGTTAGAGGTGGAGTGGCAGCCTCTGACTGCTGCAGTGGCAGTGGGTGGCTGCAGCCCAGCACAGGGACTTTGTGTCCCAGCACAGGCACTTTGCAGCCTAGTGTCAGCCACCAGACATTGGGGACCAGTACAGGAACTCTTCTGGGAGAGCTGCAGGCAAGAAATAGAGGAAGATGTGCTTCCAGTGGTGTTAGGGAAGTCAACAGGTTACAAAGACCCAAATGAATTGAAAAGGCAGGAAAGTGCTCCGTACCGGATTGTCACTGAGCACCATCAAGAAGGGACAAAAGGGTACCAGATGGGGAAAAAATGTCATTTGCTATGGACATCAGATACAGTCCAAGAAATTTTTAGCCCATTTGACACAATATATTCTGTTCTTAGTAAGTCACTGAGATGCTTTTGGTGTATTTTTTTTTGAGTAATAAGCTCAATAGCACCGTGTGAGGGCTACAGTCTGGCACTGAGCTGTAATAGTGCTCACCCCCTCCTGCTGTTCATGGTAAGCAGCAATATCAGCTGTGTTTGGAGCAGGGGAGCTGGAGTTTGACTGGAGCTGGCTTATATGCAGGGAACAGAATTGAAAAGAAGATGAATGAGCTCTTGCAACAAGAACATCTGGCTATACTTCAGTTTCCTTTTCTTCTCACCTCTCACTATTTATATGTTAGTTTCTGTCAGAGTTTTGAAAGACGTTGTATGTGCTACTTACTGGAATAATTTTCTGAGCACAAGTTAAATTGATTAATATTACAGAGTTATACATCTTGTATGAAGTGAAGCATCAAAAGTGCTTCTTGTATTCGTATTCTGATTGAGACATCTTACAGGGACTTTGGAAACAACTGTATTTTGCTGTCTGTGCTTTGTAACATAGATGACATTATACTTAATACCAAACTTAGTGTGTGCTGATAAAATATAGCACATGCAAAAGGAATTCCAGAAACACAAATCTTGCTTCAGCGGGGAACAGAATTTTCTGAAAAGCAAACACTGAGGTGAAGAGCATGTCATCTCCAGCTAGCCAAGCAGCGACAGTGGATAGCCTGATAACCCTGAGACAGGAGTTGTTTTGGGAGGATAGGATTTGCAGAAGACTCCTTTTCAAACTCTTCTAGTTTGTCATTAAAAAAGTAATGTTCATTACTGAAAACATATCTTGATAATGAAGATGGAGCTGACAGTTTATAATGGTAATTTCTCATGCTCTTTCCATTGGGTTAAAGAGCTTTTCTGCGCCAAACAAGCCAAATGGGAAACTTTCAGCTAGTTTAGTGGTGTTTAAGGATTTATTTTTTTTTTAATAATAATTCTGAGAAATCACTGGGAGGGGGACTTTAGATAAGAGTATTAAATCAATCCATTTTGTGCTTGGTGGCATGGAAAGCCTTACACCCACCCAACAGCACTGCCAAATGCTGTCAGTATTTGGCTATCAATCTTTCAGTCAATGGCTATTTCCCTGTAAAGCTCAAATAGACCCAATTGTAATTCTTCAGCTACCTCTATAAAACATCTTGTTTATGACCTATAAGCAGTTGAAGATTAGTATAGTTCTGCCTCTTATCCAAGAATTTTTCCTCTACAATGTGTTTTAATTTTCCTTGTGTTGGAATTGCTGTGCATGAAACTGCAGTAGTTTTCATGTCCAGATTCAAAACTACAGTATTCTAGCCAAATGATTTTGTAAGAAATTTACTCTGAGGAATTGTTTTCATTGAAGATAATACATGCTTAAGTAATG
Source organism: Actenoides lindsayi (assembly GCA_025331215.1). NCBI lineage: Eukaryota > Metazoa > Chordata > Aves > Coraciiformes > Alcedinidae > Actenoides > Actenoides lindsayi. The sequence continues at coordinate 61,172 of WTSP01003166.1, forward strand.
TCTCGTGTAATAATGATAAAATTTGTACTTTTACTGGTTCTGGGTCAAAGTTGATAAGCATGGCATTGAACTCCTTGATAACTCATGGCATTGAAATCAAAAGAACACTATAGTAAACCTCAGCAATGACTGAAGTTTTACATTTGAAACCCACGTAAATGTTTCATTTCAATCAGCTTGGATTGACTGCAGTAACAAGCAAATTGTGTTTTTCCTTGTATCTTTAAGTGAGGTGGAAGATAAATATGGAGACTTTCCAAAATCTTGTGCACTGGTCTCAGTTTCAGTTGTTGCATTAAACTAATTTATGTGCTTTACATATGTTCTTGAAATACAGACTTTTGCCTTGCTTGGCCTATGGCCCTGGGAGGCAATTTTCCTGGTAGCATCTGAAATCTTTCTCCTCTGTGCTTGGCCCCAGGGACAAGTTTGTACTGTGGCATGACTGAGAACCTGCTGTAGGGGGGAGAGAGACTCTAACTGCCTTGGTATTAGGGAAAAAAAAAAGTAATTGGTTATTGCTTTTTTTATTCTTGATGAATTTAACCAACCACATAAAATGAATTTAGGAGCTTTTGGAGTCAACCAGTTACATTTGCTTTTCAGTGTGAATAACTTGTTATGATGAAAAATTCTGGCATGTGGCAGAGAGGTCCCTTCACGCTCACACTGATGTTCCAAGGTCAAATGAATTTAATGCTTTGAGGCTGAAACTAAGCCTCCTTTAACCTTCAGTTCGACATCACCATTCTCACTCTGGTGAGTGCTGACCTTGCAGAAGTCCGGTATAGCCTGGCAGGGTGAGCAGCTCGTGGGTGAGGTATCATCAGTGACTTTGAAAGTGGAACGCTTCATCAGCTCTGCTGATGGCCTGTACTCCTTTAAACCACAGGATCTAACCTTTATTAGATTTTTTATATTAAAGTCCCATTTTGGTATGGTGAACAGCTTTACTTTGTCCTGAAATCTGACCCTAATACTTCAGAGAGATTGCTCAAAGTTATTCAGCTTTTAAATGGAGTCAGTAACATTTCTGGAAAAGAGATTTTGAAGGTCAAATCCTGTCCTGTCAATGCCATACTAACTCCCATTAGTTTCTATAAGGTATACACTCATTGTAGTCATATTGCTTCCTTCTATGTTACTTAAAAATGGTAAAGGACAACTGTTAAGCATTAGAAATCGTAAAAATTAAATGCTGTCTATAAGAAAGTACTCCTTACATCTCACATGAACAGACAACAGTTGGTCTCACTTCACAATGCTTTCTTTGCAGTAACAAACTTATTTGTCCATGATATTTTTTCAGTTGGATTCAAGTTCCTTTCCCAGATCTTAGAGTTAATTTATAGTAAAGAAATACCTCATAAAATGTACAATCATTATACAAGTACATTGTTATAGCCATTTGTCTTTTTGTTTGTAAATTCCATAAATGGAATGTCTGTATAATGGATGTTTATGGAGATGCAGTTGATAGCACAGACTGAGCCCACAGTACGACATGGTGTTGAGGGTCATGAATGAGCCCCTCTTACCATGACAGGCAGGAAGGCACTTGAGAGCTACTGATCCTGCATCATAAACCACATTCCTTTAGAGAAAAAGAACTGGTGTTGATTGATGAAGATGTTTCCCCCCTCTGTGCCCATATAATGGAACCAAGATTCACACTGCTGTGTTTCAAATGTGACAGAAAAGGCCAGACATCCCCAGGGAGTGACACCCCCAATTGACCATAAGTATGGGGATTATGCCCAGCTTTGTAGATGAATATAGCTCTGTCTTTCAGATATTAGACAGAGACTACTTAATTATTTTGCTACTCTATAAACCCAGAGTAATTGCACTAGCTGCTAAATGTGTTAGTATGAGCATTATCCTTGTGTACTGCCTTCATAGTGGGTCAGAATCCTGCTGTTCTGGGAGAAAATCTTTGCTTACTTTGGTGCTATTGCAACACGTGTAGGCCCTGGTACTTGCAAAGAAATCTTCAAAGCACTTTCATATTTTTTATACTTTAAAGGCAAGAAATATATATATACACACACACACATATATATATACAT
>WTSP01003167.1:0-13985 GCA_025331215.1 Actenoides lindsayi
CCTCGGGTCTCCGCAGCTCCCCGGCTGCGGGGAAAGCAGCCCCGGGCCTCCCCTCTGCAAGGGCTTCTTTACATCTCGGGAGGGTTTCCCAACGCGCGCTGTGCCGTGAGAAAATGGGCTGCTGAGGTAGACCGAAAGTCAGGCTGGGGAGACGGAGCCTTGCTTTATCTGACAAAAAGAGTACAGAGAGGAAAGCTCAGGTTCTTTGGAAAGCTCAGTTCCTTTGGAAAGCTCAGGCTTAGTCAATCAGCACCCCGAGACTCGTGTCAGAAATACTGTCATAAGGGTAAGCAGTGCGGTTTGCTGGAAGGTTTCCGTAAGACTGGGAAAGCAACCAACTAACCAAGGGGTGTTACACCCGCTTTTAAAGATTATTTGACGGTGTTCCTAAACGCCGCCAGACTTGCTGCAATACTCCAAAGGCACCCTCTCTGCCCACCCACTTACCTCAGTCTCAACCTGAAGTGACTCAGAGGGCAGACAGCTCTGTTCCCGTGCTAGCCTTCATTCCGCACAGCGAGGGAAGGCAGCAAACTGGTACAAACTCTGCTGGTAAGTACATGTGGAAAAGATAGGGGGAAACTCGACCGCTTGAGTACGAGGAGGTGTAAATAGCTCCCTGTAGCAATGACGCCTTTTCGCTGCCAGTGCGGAGCCCGTTCCCCATCTCAGTCAAACCAGTACATCTCAAGCATCCCTAGGCTCGGAGCAGAGCTGTGCCCCAGCAGCCCGTGGCCAAGCCAGCGACTGGCAGCAGGAGACTCTAAATTTCATTATCAGTTCCTTGGGATGCTGCCAGTCCCTTAACAATTAGATCTTGAGATGAAGATTCAAATTACGCAGTCGAGATTTGGGGGTGGGGTGGGTGGCGTTTCTCTCCGAGTTTTCACTAATGATTATTTGCAGAATTGGCTAGTTTTCTGCCTCCACATTTGTCATATTGATCATGACAGGCATTTTGGCATTACAGAAGGAAAAAAGGGCGTTCAAATCTCCGGAGAGAAGTTGAAGGAAGTTTGTATGCTGGCAAAGTGCCCTGAAACAAAGGATGGATTACAGCTATGATGAATACTTCGACGTGTTGGGAAGCGGTATGATGTCCTCCCGGTTTCCTCTCTTGCGTGCTCATCTTTGGTCTCCTCAGACGGGTTGAACATGTTGTAGTGTAACAGTCCAAGGAGGCAGAAATGGCTCCTGTCAGCATTGCTGGTGAGTGTCTGGGACTTGGAGTGCTTCTGATAATCGTTGCCACCAAATATGCCCCTCAGCACCACTTTCCCCCAATATTAGGGCAGAATGCTTGTAGCAGCGTCCTGGAAAGTTATCAGTACACCATTACTGCTCTGAGTCTGATGACAAGAGCATTGACCTCTTGCTAGAATTGACCTGGTTATTGAGTCAACGTGTGATGTTTTCCAGAGTAGGATTTTATTCACAGCACCTGAAACATGCACACATCTCTGTTTCTCTGCTTCAATACAGTGTACTCAGAATATGTCTGATGATAAATTAAAAGGCTAAACAGGTGCCACTTAAGAAGTTTGCATCTCGGTTTGAGTGTAGTCTCTGAGTTTGGCTTTTTCATCCAAGATGGACTGCAGGAAGGGGAAAAAAGAAATAGAATAAATACATACAGTAGCTTTGATGGAATGGCAGCTGCAGTGGGTGCTCTTGGATTATCACATGAACCACAGCACCATGACAATAAAATGCAGGCACTGTCTATTGTTTAACGATATAATTTAGGATTAATATATAGTACGTAATGTAGTACTAAGATATGACACAGAAAACCCCAAAGAATTCTATGATACACGGAGTGAGCAGTGGAAAAAATCCACACATTTAATACACGAGCCCCTCAGTTCACGCATACAGTCAAGTGGGTTATCCCAATATTGTGTTTAACAAAGAGGATGTGGCTGCATACTCTTTATCTTCTGCCTCATGTGGTGTCTTCCTTCATAGGAACATGTTTCAGTGATGTGCCTGTGACTTATCTTTTCCAAGAGCTGTTGCGGGATGCACAGTAAAATAGGAGAAAGCTACATTTTCACTGAGTGTCTCGTGCTTCCCCCCAGTACAGGGCTGAATCCTGCAATCTGAAGGGTTTTCCGTGTCTCTGAAATCAGAGTTTGAAAGTACACTGCAAAGAATGTGCCCATCAACTCACCCGTCTCAACTTTACATAGCTTCAACCACCAGGCTTTTTCGGGAAAAATATGAGAAGGTTTGAAACATTCACATGCAGAATGCAGGTATTATTTACAGGATAGGTGGGTGAAGATGAATCTCACCTCTTTCCTCAAAAACGAAACCTAAAACTACAGTTTTATTTGAAAGAAACTGACCCTAACTTTCAAACCGTACATGAACCATAAAAATAAACTCTTGAATATAGAGCATTTTGTTAAGCATCATTGTGATTAAATGTCCTTACACGAAAGGACTGAATCTTTTCTCTCCAATACTTTATGTTTTCCCTGTCAGCATACTACACATAATGCTAAAACCATGCAAAACAGAGTAAAAAAATACAAAAGAATGCAGCACGCTGAGTAGTTTTAAAATTTAGAGGCTTTCTGAGAGATGAAAGAAACATTTTGTTATCACTGTTTGAACAAGAGAATTTTGTACGCTGCAAGCTATTTACACTGTTCTTCTACAAGGGAAACTTGGAAGCAGCAGCACTATATATGGGTATTGCTTATGTGTTCATATAGTTTTCTGTCTTGCAGGACTGAAATCAGGAATGAGTTACAAGTTACCTGTATGACAAAGGTGAAGGAACAAGAGAGAAGAAAGCTGAAACCCCACTATTTTCCAGTTTTGGTTGTCATTTCATGTCATACAGCAGCTTTTATGTTTCTGTCTTATTCCTCACTGCCTCACTGTATCCAGCTCTGTTCTTCTGACCAAAAAAAAAAAAAGGTTTTGGATTTTACAGATGTGGGCTTTATTGTGGTATCACTTTAGGGGTGGCTGACACAAAACGCTCGTTCTTTACAAATATTAGAACCAGATATTGGTACCAGGAAGTGTGGAAGGATTCATACAAGGTAGATTTTATAGCACGCTGATCTGCTTTTGCAGTTAATCATGACCTAAGCTGTATTGATTTTTATTGTGCAATAAATCACGGCTTTCCAAAATGCGGCACTTTTTAAGGGTGCTGAAGTGTCTATTTGAGTAGGGGAAAAGGTGAATATTAACTAAAAAGTGCTCCATGTCTAAATGACAAAATGAGGCTGTCACCCAAAGCAAGATGTGTCCAAAGCAATAAACCAAAACTGAACATTACTGACGAAGCGACGCACGAAGATGATGCATATGCAATGACAAGAATGGTGGAAAGACTATGAATGGTCATAAAATCACATCCGCCTTTGGAAATGATTACTAAACTGATAACAAAAATAGCTTTCAAGTTGTCGTGTCCACAGGCAAGCATACTATCTCTACTGGTACCCAAGGAAGCCCAAAAGGTCACCTGCTACAGTGGTGAAACTACTGAAGTCTAGGCAATCTGTTTAAAAAGTGTGTGTATGCATGAAATCCAGTGGAGAATTTAAAATCCCAATAGAACAGCAGAAGCAAAGACACACATGTATGGATGTGCCTGTTCTGACACATGTTTACAGAGGTTCCCTGGAACCCATCACTCAACAGGCAGCTCCAAGACACTACCTTCTCAGTCACACGCCATTCTTTTTGCTTCCACTCTGCCTTTCTTCCAAGCAACCAGTGATGAGTTCCCAAGCCTAACTCAGGGCTAGGATCTGAGTTTTCATCCTTTTCAGGTGGTTACCCGAGCTTACCACTGTCAGGAAAACTTTGTGGAGGTCTCCTCCCTCAGCACTCTGTGTCTTTGCTCTGCTTCTTTCCTTATTTTCTTTTACTCAGTCACTTAATACAGTGACTTATTTTCTACATTGCTTATATAGGGTAGAGGAAGGTCAACCTGACAAGGCTTTCTTCATAGTCACCCTTTCTCCTGTCTTAAAGAAAACCTTATTCGGACATGTCTTCAAACTCACTGGCCATCTAGCACCACAGCCTTGTTTTGGGCTGTCTCCTGCTCTTTAAAATAAAGCCTTTGTTTGTTTCTTCCACCTCTTCATCAACTTAATTCTCAATTTATCATTTTAGTCTTGGTTTAGCCTGTTGTTTCTTTGAAGGAACGTAGGATTGAAAATCTTTTTCCTCAATGGCAATCCTTAGGGAGGACGCTGAATTGACCATGGACTTCTATTTCTGCCAGAAAGACTCCATCAGTATCTTCAGGAGAGTAATCTGTGGTTTGGAGCCACTGAGGAGAACACTGCCTATTCTCCTGCTGACAGATGTATCAGCTTTCCCTTCACACTGAGGCTTTAAAACTTCACAGCAGTGCCAGAGAATCCCAAGAGTAGTCAACTTTAAAACTCTGGACTTTATTAGTTTAGTTCGAAATTTGATTTGGCTTCAAGATGGCAGCAAAAAAGTTCAGAGAGTCCTACCCACATCTGAAAGTTTCTCCTCGGAGAGAGGGCACCGTGAGGCTTGCACGGGTGAAAGTCTCAGAGGGAGCTGCTAAGGAAATGCCACGGCACCTGGGCCTTGTCATGGTCTCTTCCTGATGACACCATTTCAGTTTGCTTACTTTGATCATATGGCATGTGGAATTTCCAAATGCAAGATACATGCAACTGTATTATTACAATTTTACTCACTTTTAATACTTCTTCTCCGGCGACATTTCTTACAGAATGCCGATGAGTAGATTTTCTGCTCTTCCACCCATTCAGTGAAACAGTTCTGAGTGTCTCTAACTCCACCAGTTAGGCAAAAGGAGTGAGTTGTTTGCTGTTGATATCTCCCCCACACTATATGATGTGCATGCTATGGACAAACCACGGGTAGTACGTAGCTGGTGTACAAGCAATTGTCAAATTGCTGGCTACGCTCTTGTCTGCAGTGAGATAACTGTAGGTAATGAAGGATTGTCTTCTCCCCATGCATGATGATAGGGGTTAATGGGAAAGGAATAAGGTGAAGAAGGAACTCTTTATATGAATATTAAAAGGAACAGGCTTCTATTGTGAGAACTTAAGCCAGCGATGTCTGTGCTTGGGCTGCAATCAGGAAGATTGCGCTGAATGTCACAATGCAAAATGCAGCATAACTCTGATTGCCCAGCACTGGTTCATGTTCTCTCTATGGGAACTGGGCAGTGATTTTTCTCTGAATAGATCATTTACAGCTTGCGACAGTGATTTTGCAAAGTCAATACATATCCTTTGCACAAAGCAAAGAATGAAGGGCATTACAGAGAAAGAAAGATACTACAGTAACAGGGAGAGATGAATTCCAGTGCACAAGCACATCACAGGTTCCATTAATAGGAATAAAAATACTTTCTTCAAACATGTATTTTTCAAAATACGTGTTATATGGTTATATTTAAAAAGATCTTACGTGTCACTGCCAATAAACTCTCTGGCCACGAATTATCATAGAACCATCTACTGTGCAAAGAAGATCTATTTATTGATTCGAGTCACATATATTTGCAAGGTAAGGTTTGTCGACACAGGTTAATACTTTTTATTAGACCAACTGATTAGAATGGAAAGACAGATTCAGGCACATGAGCCCTTCCCAGAGCAAAAAGTCGGCTGCTTTTTTCCTGAGGTACTCAAGCTGGCTTCTTAAAAGATGTTACTTCTCCTCACAAACTTAATTTCTATTACAGCCTTAGATCACTGTAACTGTTACAGTGCTGCTGCTTCTGCAATTATAAAATAACTACCTGGGAACCTGGCTACTCCTCTGCATTTTTAATAGCATCTGACATGTTTTTATTACTGTACTGGGAATACATTGAGACAAAATCACCTGGCCACCTGAAGCAATCCAATTGCAGCCTACAAGTGTGGAGAAAGTTCATGGAAAGCCATTTTCAGCTCCAGGGTATTAAGCTGTACTATAAATAGCCTGCTACAAAGCAGCTACATCCCGTGGACTTGCAGTAGGTATACCATCTCACTCCTGTCTTAGTCCCACGGGTAACAAAAAGTTAGCAGGTGATCTGCTTTATATTTGCCTCTTTGAGATCTTCACTGTTGCAGGAATGGCTTGGAGTCTGTGTTTTCTGAGTGGGCATTAGGCCTAAATAGGGAAGAAATAAAAGATAAGCCAGACAGGGTACTCAGGTAAGGTTTAGGATTTTCAGTGGGTGCTTGGCTTGAGCTTCAGAAATCCACCTAATTTTTTGAGAAACATAGTATTAATTTTCTCATTATATCTCCATCATAACCTTTAAATCATTTCATCGCAGTTTACAGGGATCTCACCAAGTCTGCTCCTGCCCTGTTTTTCATGTGTGTTGCTTCTGGACTTTGGTTCTGCTGAGGGCCAGAGGCAAAGAACTCGGGGATCTCCTGAACCTGCAGGTCTTGTCCAGCTGAAGGCAAACAGTCTCACAGTGTGGACACTTGTAGCTGAAGAGTGCAGACGTCCCTGGGTGCCCCTGGAGGCTCAGTGGTGGCTCTGAGGGCAAAGTTCTGCACTAGAGCTGGTTAGTTTTCCCTGAGTAGGGAACAGGGCATGGCACATCGCCGGGGGACAAAAATGGGTGCATTGGACTTTTCTGCAGAAATCCCCTTGGGTGGTTTGAAGAATGTTCACTGACCTGCTGTGAGCAGAGTAGTGTGAGCAATGCCATACTGTCAACCGCATCAGTGAGGAGTTTTAGTCTCATCTCATCCCTTCACAATCCCCAATGTCACGCAAAAATCAAACACGTCCTTAGCCCTAAAAGAGAGGAATCCACGTTGTAGTGTGCTTCAGGCATGATCTAGACAAATTGCACCTATATTTTATTTGAACCCATCACAGTACAACAAAACAAGGAGTTTCAGTCACCTCCAGAACTACCAATGCAACTTCATAATTTCCATTTGTCATCCCTTGTCTGCAACTCCGCGTTTCTTTTATCTATCGCCGTAAATCTCATCAATCCCAACCCAGTTTAGGCTAATAAATTTAAGTCACCATCTCAAGCCTAATGAAAAGGAGAAGCTTGCAGAGAAGAAAGCCAAATGCCCCAGTTATTGCCTTGGGGAAGTGGATGGGCTCATCCCCACTAGCTCAGAGGCAGATGTGGCACAGAGAGTGACAGGACTGCTGAGTCCCATTGCAGGACGCAGGGCTGCAGGGTTGGGCCATCCTCGGGACCAGACCCATATGTCCCCTTAAAGCAAAATTTAGGCAGTGGTTTGAAAGATGCCGCGCCAGAGCAAGGTCATAGTTGGCATAGAGAGAGGCCAAAGAGAGATCACAGCTGTGCATGCAGGCCTGGGGTAACGTGTTTAACCCCAATAACCATTATGGTCTTCTAGCATGATACTCCTGTCTTCAAGGAGGGGGAGATGTTAAAAAACCAGGGAAACAGGAAAGCAGGAAAACAGTTATTGGCATCTTATCTGGAAATGCACTGGGATCCCAACAGACACAGAGAGAAAAAAGTAATTTTGTACCATAAATGTATTTTTTCTAAAAGACAGTGATAAATCTTAATTTTTTTCAAAGGTTTTATGGATAAACAGAAGAGGTAAACAAGACAAAATAAGCCTGCAAATCAACATACTTCTATGTTTATCAATTCTGACTAAAAGTTGCCATCTGTGACTGAGTGTTTTACTAAATAAACCCCACAAATTATAGATTACTGTAGCTCAGAATCTTCATGGCACTGTTTCTTAAGCTCTGGCACTGAAATAGCTCCACTGCAGATGAATATTTACAGTACAAGTATGCTCATAAAAGTTCCAAAGCATTTTTCTAGTGACAAGTCTGTTCAACTATTTAGTGATTCAAAAGAAAACTCTCCAAGGAAAGCACCCTATCGGTGCAGCACATAAAATATAGAAATGTATGAAAAGTGACAAAGGCAGTATGTTATTGTTGAGGTGCTTCTAACTCTATTGCTGAGCTGGTTGAAGTAGGTTTCCATAAATGAAATATGTCCTCAGCTTTCCTAGAATATGTAGGGTAAGAGCAAAGTTAACAAAAAGTCTCTTCTTTATTTTCCTTTGAAGACATCCCTTTCTCTGGAATATAGTAAAATTCTGTGTTCAGGGCACGTTAGCTAATTCTGAGGCGTGTGTTCACAGGCAGACACATAAGAGCCTACTTTACATGCTTAAAGGCAACTGAAACTTTGTTTTGCATATGTAAATGTACCTGCCCAGTGTAAGAAGTGGCCTTCCCGTCAGGCCCGTGTGGGAGCTGGGTTTACAGGCTTAAGAAAAGAATAAAAATCTGATCCACTGCTGCTGTCACTGTAGCTGTCATCACAGCACAACTCAGGCAGAAAACCTCAAGAGACCTATCAGACCAAATCCCGTGGACCTTACTCAAGCAAAAAAAATATTGTTGATGTCAACAAGCATCTTCCCCAAAAGACTTTGTACACAACTGAGCCATTTTTAGACATTCATATTTTAGTATCATTGAATATCTGCAACAAAAAACAAACCTTAACTAAGGGATCAAGGCATTGGGGAATGAAAAATAAAGAAATGACCTCCTTTAAATTCAGATAGAGACTACTTTTGTAACTTTAGGATACCTTGGAAGGGTCAGAGTTTTTTTTAGGTGAGTATAGAGAACTGTTTGAAGAGTAAGTTTCTTTAACAACAAGTTACTATGGTCAGATAAAGGATTATTAACCACTCAGAATATGGTGTTTTTCTATGAAGCAATAATTTTAATATGAGATGTGCACACTTAAAGGGTTCAAAATAGTAACTGTTAGTCAACAAACCTGCATTGTGTGTGCGTTCTTTGGGACCCTGCTCAGACCAGGGCCGATTCTTTCAAAGGCAGCATGCCCTTAGGCTGTAATTCTAGCTCTGTTTGGTGGAAATTACACACATCTTCATTTCCAGGTCTGGCCACCTCCCTGCCAAGAACTTCAAGTTTAGAGTTTCAAGGTAAACAAACCATGATAAGCTGTCAGTGGCATAGAGGGTTTCATCCTCGATAGCACCTTTGGGTCCAAAAGCCAGAGAGAAGAGCCCAGTCACCTTCTGCAGGGGCACGGTACCTGCTAGAGATAAACTTAAGAGGAGTAAAGAGAACATTTTCAGGGACCACCTTATTGGTTGTCATAGTCGGAGCCTAGCTGAAAAATCATAGAAAAGAGTTTCTAGAGAGCTCAACATACTTTCAAATTCAGTGGACATTTTTAGCAGCAATAAAGAGGAGACAGGTCTGGAGATTTTCAAATGTTTTTTTTTCAGAAATGCTGAAATAGCCCTCAGTCTGAAACAGTGCTGTACATTTGAGAGGTAAGAGTTGTGTTTATTTGAAAATGAAAGACTATTAAGAAAGAAAATTGAAAGATAAATGATTCAAAAATGCCCAACGACTTATAAATGAAATAAGACATTTATTCTTAAAATATCTGTGGGAGAGACATCAGTCTTTACTAAATTCTCCTACCTATTAATTTATCATCATATAAATGGTTTAATTAATGTTTAATGATACAGCATTTTCCACAGCAACTGATCTCCAAACACGCTGTGAAATATATTTATGGGCGATGAGAAAAATGCATGGTCATGTAAATCATGTTAGTTCCAACAAAATCCAGAGAATGATGTTGATTTCCACAAGTCTGCTACCTGCAAATGATACTACAAGTGACATACATTTTCTTTGTGCTTACCTCATACATCTGCGTGTGTGTATATGTCTTGGTAGCTCTTTTTGTTTTCTGATGACACAGACTGATTTGTGGACTCACTGAATTACATTGCTTGAGACAAGCACCTGTAAAACTACAATTTCTTTTCAGTGTTACCCTTTCATGGGTAACCTATATACTATGATGGTAAATGTCACCAGTCTACTCGTCACTAAGTCACGTAGTAACACTCTAGGTAATATGAAGAGATTGTAAGAAAAAACTCACAGTACTCAACAATGTTACTTAATAAGTATAATTTACTCGAGTCACCCCAAAACTCCAGCTGCTAAACTGCTTGTAGATGTAGTAAGAGAAAATTTAAAGTTATGCAAAAGGTTCCTATCAAGACAGATCTCCTCCAGTTGCAGAATACTGTAAACATCGAGTGTATTACAGAAACTGCATGAAAGATTTGAGTAGCATTTACAGCACTTCTTGCTGGATTTAGCATTTTTCCTTCTCTCAGGTGATTTTTCAAGTTTCTTTCTTCCACACGGTTAAGGAAACAAAACAAATGACGTTTTCATTTCTAAAGTTCCCAAAACTGTGGAATTTCAAACAGTTACAATTTTCCAAGTGCTTCAGAGGCTGTGTCAGTCACAGGGACATTCTTGGTAGAACCACTGGCAACTGAAGAGCAAAGCAGAATGGATTCTGGAGCAAGAGGAAGATAAAATATCTTCTAGGCAACTTCTAACTAGGTGGAATTATCTGTAGGAAAGAATTACTAGATGAAGTGATCATAGCATGCCAAAGCACAGAACCGTCTGGTGAGAGGAGAGATACAAGTTAATCTGGGTGCTAGGATTTTATTTTCCTGAGGTATACCTTTAAATATTAAGAGTTTCTGGCTTTTTACATGGCTCTTCTTTATTTATTAGCTTTTGGAAACGTAGGGGTAGTATTTTCAGCTGTAGTAAATTTGCTGCTCATACAGCTTTGGCTCAACCCTTACCTATACTGTCTATTGCAACTCAACAAAACACTGAAGTTCAACATCAGTGTAACTGGTTTCTGAGTTAGTTACCTAGATGAAAATTTATAACTTGCTTTCAATGTCTTCACTAGTTCCATCACATGGTACATGTACTCAGGACAATATAAGCTAACTCAGCCAGTTTGTCTCCTGAAATCTAGGGACCGTTTCCTTCAGTGACAATTTATGGTAATGATAATCAGTTGCCTTTTTAATTAACAGCGACCTACAAGCTTCCTAATATATTCCTCTCTCTCCCAACGGTAGTTTTTTCCAAGACTGTGTCACTCCATTTCATTTGAAGCTTGTGGGTTCTTGTGTTTGTTCAGACAGCACAGGTCCCCCAGCCTCTTCATTTTTGCTTATACAGAATTTATGTTAATATTTCCCTGCCGGTGTGTGCAGCTCTAAAACCAGTAGCACAGCATGGGACTGAGGGGGAACCATGTTGCTCCAGCAGTGCAGAATTGATCTTCACATGTGCAACAGCCCTGCAATTGCTGAGATTGGCTGGACTTCCTACACATAACTAGTATGGCTCCATATTAGACGTAGAGAAGTATGGTTGCCTTGGACACACTACCAACATGGTAAGGTTGTATGCTATCAGTAATACCCATGATGTAGAAGACAACCAGTAAAAACAGGCATAGAGACAGCAGACATATATACAGAAAAGACTGAGATGTAAAATGTAGGTCCTTGTATTCTACGTCATATGTATTTCTAAGAAATACTACTATTTATAAATTCTTTCAGTGCAGAAGGATACAGTCCCTAATCTTGCCTCCTTCACAGAAAAAAAACCCACAAAACCTATGGGCTTATAGTTCAGATCTGTTTTAGCTTCTTTTCCAGAGCCTTTTTTTCTGCACTTCTTGCCAGGGCTATTGCTACCCAGGAGACAGCGCAGGCAGCCACCTAGGACAGAAGGCTTGCAGAGGGCAGAAAAAACGTGCCCGTGTCTCCGATGTCCCATGTCACATTCCAGCATGTTAATACAAATGTTCTTTCCCCTTTGACTTCTGCGAAGAATGCAGGAGTGTGACCTGTGATGGCTGAGGCAGCGCGCGTGTTCCGCTCCCTGCCTTCGCTGCTACGAATCCAAAAGCCTCCTGCAGAGAGCAGGACACAAACCTGGTTAATGCAGCCAGGGTTTTGACGTCTGCTGCGGGATGTCAGACCCTTTTTATGCTGTGTAGTGTTAGCCTTATCACGTAGCTAGAACTCTTGTTCTGAAGTCTCTTTGAAAATAGTTTTCCCAGTTGATGCGATATCCAGGCCATGACTATGTAGATGCAACTGTTGCCACTCAACAGCACAGGAAGGGGTCTGAGCTTATTTATGTCCCAAGGCGCTTTCTAACAGGAGAAAGTGAGACAGAATTGGATGCTATGGTATGTTGACCACTCCAAATTTGGGAGAGTCAAACCTCTTCTCTGATACATGTATCCTGTAGATACTCACTGCTGCTTTCAGAGTTTTGGACTGCTGTTTAGAAAACAGGAGCTCTTTCAGTACATCTCCTGTAAATTATCCTACAATAACGAAGGTCCTGGTTGATATCATGCAATCCTTACCGTGTCACTATCATAAAAAAAACTTGAGTTACCCAAGAGATTTTTGAATATTTCTAGGCAGTGGTCAGGCTCTAGAGGCAGCAGAAAGATGACTTTTGTGGCTCATGGACTCGATGCATTGTTTTTGATCCAGGGAATTTCATTAACCCAGTTGGAAGATGAGAAATACCTGCTCTGGATCACAGGAACCAGAGACACACTCAGGACAAAGTATCAGCAATTCCTTGAAATCTAAAGCTGAAATAGAGTGTGTGTCTGTGTGTGTGTGTGTGTGTGTGTGTGTGTGACGGGGGGTATTTGGGTATTTTGTTTTGTAATCACTGGGTGATGAGCCAGCACCCCAAGGTTTTATCCCATTTTTATAAATTCAGTAGCATCTGGTGGTGTACATTATGCTGGTTTTTTCTTCTGATTTGCCTTGGTGATCATGGACATACTTGATAATTTGTGCATTTGCAAATAAGTCTTCTTTCTGGTTTTTGTGTTGTTTTGTTTGTTGTGTCGTTTTGTATTTTTGATTGATTGTTTTTAGTGTTTGGTTTGTTTTGTTTTTTAAGGAAAGGTAAACAAACACAGACTTAATGTACCACTCTAACGATAATTTTATATGAAGCATATCAGAAACTCAGATTTATGGCTGTAATTGAAAATTAATTACTGCAGATAATTCCTAGCAGTAGGACTCAGGAGAAGATATTAAGAATCAGAGAAGGGGCAATCAGAGACCCATAAAAGCTGAAGATTAAGGACTTCAGACTGTCGAATGGCTGCACTTGCCGATATGTTATCTATTCCGAGCGTTGTGGCTCTCTACTCATGACATGGTGTGGGGGGTTGACCCCTGGATTGATTCACTGCTTCCTCTTCCCCATCACCCCCTCCTGCTTTAACTATAGATATAATGGTCTTCCTCTGTCAGTTCTCTTGGAACTCAACCATCTTCTATAAATGTGTGAAGGTAATCATTACTGGTTTGGCTCTTGCTTCAGCTGGTTTCTGAAGTACCTGAGGGTAAATTCTGTGTGGACTTATTCATTTGGCAAAAGATTTCAAAAATGTAGGTTATATGACTTGAGAGAAGACAGAACATAATACTAAATAGACCATCAATTTTCACTGAGCACTAGATCAGGCTTTTGGCTGAAATCAAGCTAAGATGATGAAGTTGATGAATGGATCCATCCTGTTTCTTCATGCTTTCCCCAACTTTAAAAAGAGAAGATGCAGTAAAAGGCTGAAAATCCGGGAGAAATGGAAGATTATATTTATACTGCTACATTTTTAAAGAGATAAAATGATTCTTCAGTCAAAAGGAAGAAACCGAAGTTCATGCTTCAGTGCATACACCGATCACAAAGTTCAACAAGAAATTCTCCTAATCATTTCCAGCATCTCAAAATAGAACAGTCTTTTTAGGATGTGGTGGGTTGATCCTGTCAGCAGGGCACACAGGGAGAGGATAAGACTCAAAGAGCCATGGGTTATGATAGATAAGATGTTATTTACTTCCCATCCGCAGGTGATGTCGGGCCCAGTCCAGGGAGCAGGGCTCCAGAACACGTAGCAGTTGCTCAGAGGACAAAGTCGAATGCCCCCCCATCCTCCTCCTGCCCTCTCCCTTTATAGTTGAGCTGACATCACAGGGTATGGAATATCCCACTGGTCAGCTCAGGTCGGCTGTATCCCCTCC
>WTSP01003167.1:18032-45752 GCA_025331215.1 Actenoides lindsayi
TGTTTCCCTTTTCCGGACCCGCTCCAGCACTTCTATGTCCTTCTTATACTGAGGGGCCCAGAACTGAACGCAGTATTCAAGGTGTGGCTTCATCAGTGCTGAGTACAGGGGGACAATCCCCTCCCTGTTCCTGGTAGCCACAGTGTTTCTAGTACCAGCCAGGATGCCATTGGCCTTCTTGGCCACCTGCACACACTACTGAAGAGAATGTGAGATTTGGAGTTTCTGCTCTCCTTCCTTTCTTGCCTCCTCCCTTCCTTTAGAATAGATTATTTCAGTTGGAAGGGACCTACAACAATTACATAGCCCAACTGCTTGTCCAACCTTGTCCAAATGCCCCTTAACCACTGAGGGGCATGGGGCATTGACCGTCTCTCTAGGAAGCTGTTCCAGTGTTTGACAAACCTCTAGGTAACGAAATGCTTCCTAACGTCCAGTCTAAACCTCCCCTGGAGCAACTTTGAACCGTTCCCATGTGTCCTATCACTGCATACCAGGGAGAAGAGGTTAGCACTTCCCTCTCCACTTCCCCCCCTTTCTGCTTACCTTCTGCCCTGCCTGCCTGGCTTCTTTCCTGTTTTCCTGCCTGCCTGCATGGTATCCTCCTTGCCTCCTTACCTTCCTTCTGTCCTGCCTGTCTTCCTAAGCAGCCAGCTAGGCCAAGTGGCTTGTATCATCTACAGTCTTGTCTTCCATAAAAAAAATTAAATAACTGAAACATACAACTTTTTTTATACCTGCAACCAGAAATTTCTTCTTCACTTGATGTGCGATACACACACTCTCATGAGAAGCTTCTTTGACTTTGAAAGTGGAAAAGATTCTTTCCTTTCCTCGTGACAAAAAAATAAATCATACCAGTATACACATCAGCCTTTTAACTTTCAGACTTGCAAAAATTTTTGCAAATTAACTTGTAGGAAATGTTACTCTTTAACAGAGTAAGCAGCATAATGCAGCATTCTTTTGTAGATACCAGTTCGTAGGATCTGATGCTCTGCAGCATCGCAAAACGTCCTTTTCCCTTTCACACAGCTAAGAAAAATGCAGTGCTCAAAAGCTTAGAAAAATAATTTTATTTGGTACTGGGGTTGTTATTTATTTATTTTTTTTTTGCCACCACACCTTCAGATTTTGAAGGTTGTCAAAAAGACGTAGGAGCAGAGAGATTGCTCTCTTCCACATCACATTTATACCTGGCATCCTGAGGAGCAGAGGTCTAGGGAGTGGGCAAGTCACCTCGGAACATAGCTTTACATTTTGAAGGTTCTGTTTAAGTGTTGAAGGTCTAACAGTTGCCCATAGATGACCATGTGTGATTTAAGGTGCAGTGCCCATCTCCATGTTCTCCCCCTCTCATTATCTGGTTATGAACTCCGTCACTTACACAGTATGAGCCTTCTATTGCCTCTCTTCAGCTTTCCTGTCCATGGTGATTCTAATTTCATTTCAAGCATCACAGATTCAAAAGCCTACCAACTGATTCTCTGTATTTTGAGCAGTTAGCCTTATTAGACTGGTGCAAAATGAACCATGCAGGAACATTCTTTGCACAGAGTTTAGTGACCACCAAAGTCTGTGGGGTCTGAATGTGGTTCAGTACTGCAGGTGTATGAAAGACTGAAGAGTCACTTTACTGGTAGAGTCTTCCCAGGGACCTGAGAAGAACATTTTCTTCTCTCTCATGGAAACTCTCCCACAAGTTTGTGTACTGAGAGGATTTAAAATGTGGGAGAACTGAGTTGAGGACATCAGCAGATGTTAAAGTTGATTCTCATCAAAGCTGCTGAGATGTGGCTGCCTGTTCCTGAGAAGGAAAGCTCCTGTCTACTCATGCAGTGGTCACCACTGCCCTCATGGAATCCATGGGCTCACATGGGACGCCACAGAGACAGGGAATTATTTAATAGAGTCCAACTGATGGTTACTAAAATGATTAGGGAATGGGAACATCTCTTGTACAAGGAAAGGCTGAGAGACCTGGGCCTGTTTAGCCTGGGGAAGACTGAGAAAGGATCTTATCAAAGCTTGTAAGTATCTGAAGGGTTCAAGAGAATAAGGCCAGACTCTTTTCAGTGCTGCCCTGTGATAGGACAAGGGGCAATGGGCACAAACTGGAACAGAGGGAGTTCCACCTAAACATAAGGAAAAAATTCTTTACTGTGAGGGTAACAGAGCCCTGGAAGAGGCTGCTCAAAGAGGTTGTGGAGTCTCCTTCTCTGGAGACTTTCCAAACCCACCTGGATGCATTCCTGTGCTACCTGCTCTAGGGGAAACTGCTTTACCATGGGGGTTGATATAACTGATCTCTAGAGGTCCCTTCCATTCTGTGAGATGTCTCATTGCACACATCCGAGGGCAGGAAAAACCCCTCTGGAAAGTGCTTAATGCTAATACTTTGGGGGGAGGGGGATCACAAGATTATATAAAAACAGATAACAGGAGATTCTAAACCAGAGTGTTTACTGTTTCAGGATGCAAGGTTTTAATTTTACTATTAGTAGTATTCACAAACATCACTACAACTGTGTTGATACTGTCCACGTCCAGATCATTTAAAATAAAGTACCAGGAAAGTAAATGCTGGAATTTACATAACTCTGGAGCATTTGTCATACTACATCGTTATGCCCTTCAGTTGCCAAGTCCATACCACTTGTCTGAAACAGTTTCATGTGACCTGGAATAGTTCTGCATGAATATCCTCTTAGTCTGGGTCTACATTATCAAATAGGGCTGCACTATAAGAGAGGATCTGATGCAGAGGATCTGACATGAGCTCTGTACACATTTTGGAAGGGTTTACTTTGGACTAGGTCTAGTCTGACCCTGTGAACTAAATACGTGTTAGTGTTTGGAGGCTATCAGTGTGCACCAATGGTGTATCTTTTGGTTTATTTCCATCCAGCAGTTAGCATGTTTTCAGTACGAACATGAGACAGAGAAAGGGTGGCAACCAATAAATTTCTTAAAAAACCTCATTCTTCATGTGAACTAAAATTCTTTTGTAGAAGCATCTTAGAGACCAAGTGTTTTTCCACATAAGGTATCAAACGTCAAAGTCAGAGGATTCATACTATGAGGCCTTACATGATTAATTTTAATGTTGAAAACAACTGACAGGGTCCCATGTGAATTTTAGTACAGGTCTCAAGTGGCTGTGTCTACACTCAGCCATTATAACATCCAGATATGCACCTTCTAGAAGGCAAGGGAATACGGTCAGAGAGTGTGGACAGTGAGGAGGTGAGGCCCATGTGGTGCACACCTGCACCTCACAGCTTGTCTCAGAGGGGCAGATCTGGTCAAGGCCAAGGTGCTTCATGAAGAAGAGAGAAGTCAGTACTTAACACTGATCTTGTCAGCTTCATAGAGCTGTAAGTAAGGACAGGCTGTGACCCTCTCTGTAAGTAAGATATCCTAATGTGCACTCTGAATAGGTGAGATCTGCCTGAACTATTCCAGCTGGTGAAACACTTGGAGTTTGGCTGATAGACTGCAGGAAATAAACCTTTTTAAAAAAACAGGAGAAAATAAAAATGCCCTTAGTCATTCCCTAGAGCACAGCCATTCAAAAAATATTCTGAATAAAGATTAGGTTTAAAACTCAGTGCATGGGGAAGACATTGTAAAAACAAGGGAGAAATTCCATTTCCCTCTGTTTCACTTGTTAGAGCCTTGTTGTTAACTAATGTAAAACCTCATCAGCAGAGGATGAGGCTTTTGGAGTCTCTGACATAAATAAACTTTAATGAGTGTAATAAAACATGTCACGACTATAGCAGCATTGGAACCAACATAGTTGGTCAGGTAATTTCGGAGGTGGAGACCACCAGAACCAGAGATAATATAGAGGGTGAAAGCATGCTACCAAATTTTTGTATTTATTTATTTACTGTTAATCTCATGCACCTACTTTTTGTCTGACTCTTTTCTCTCAGCAGATGTTTTCACTGAGCTGACCACTACAATGCATAGGTTTTCTAGGATTCATCTATCTAGAGTCCAGCAGAGGCTATTTGTTGGATGAATTACATCACTTCCACCTGTTTTCATCAGACAACACAAATTATCCAAATGTTTTACCTCTGGCTTGGATTACTTTATTCAAGTTTGTGCTGAGGTATCTACAAAGAACCGTCATTTCTGGATTCTCACATCCACTTATTCTGAAGGGCTGTTGTTGCATAGAGTGTAAAGGGCAACATGAGGGTCTGATTCAGAGACATTAGAGCTCTTTATGTTGACTTCAACAGCCTTTGGATCATAAACCAAGCAATAAATTCCCTTAATGTCCAGACTGTGGCAAGCACATCATGTAAGCTTGATGTAAGCACACCAAGCGGCACCTCAGCTCCTTTCTGGTGAGGCAGGCTTCTTTAACCCACATAATAAAAAGACATGGCCAGATAGACACGAAATAAAGACAACAAATACAGATTTCTTCATCCTCCAGTGACAGAAAGAGAGCTATAAAAAACAGTTACTTGCTGCATCACAGAAACCACTGCTGGATGTCATTATATTCCAGAAGTGAGCTATTGTGCGGCTGAATGTAGCCTTGACTGGGATAAAAGGGAGAGGAAACCTACATAATACCTTCCACACCACCAGAATCAGAGCATCCTCCCCTCCAACAGTGCTGATGACATTAACACCTTATTCCTCTATCTAAAGCCACTGCTAAGCAGAAGACAAAGCCAGAACTGATTGTCTTAACATCCACATTTGGGACCTTGTGCATCTGGAAGGCTGCCCACTGCAGGTGCTTCTGCCATACCCACTAACGGGTGAAAACACGACCAAGTGGAACACACTGCTATCAGCTGTGCTGGAGCTAGCCCCATGTTAGTTCTTGCTTGTCAGTGTACTTACTTCAGGTGTACATCAATCTGACTGAGAACAACACCTGATGAGAACTTTATGCTAAAAAAGAATGCAGCTGTAGTAATTGCAGTTACTGGGTGTTGTGGTTTAACCTCTGCAAGCAACTAAATGCCAGGCAGCCCCTTGCCCATTGCTTTGCACTCCCCCACCCCTGCTTTTCTCCACATCCTCTCCCGAGGGATGGGAAGGAAAATTGGGAGGAATTAAAAAGGTGAGACTCCATGGATCGAGATAAGGACAGTTCAATAAAACACCACAAAGAGAGAAGAAAACAACAGCACTAATGATAGTACTAAGGCAATGGTATACAAAGTGATTGATAAACTATACCTATGCCCAAGACACCACATCCCCTGCTCTGGCCACACTGAAGCAAGTTGAAAATAGGTGCCCCTGCCCCGGGCCAGCCTCTCCCTTATATAGGGGCATGACTCAGTATGGTATTGAATATCCCATTGGCTGGTTCAGTTGTTTATCCCAGCTGTGGCCCCTCCCAACTGCTTGGGCCAGCAGCTCCTTGTGATAATTAACCCAAACTGAACCCAGGACATGAGGATATACTGAAAAAGAAAGGTTTCTAAAAGACCACTCTACTGCCAGTATCACTGTTGGCTCAAACCCTTACTGTTTAAACAGCAAAACTTTATTCCTGTCTTGTCTGAAAATCTCACAATGTTAAGCTGATTTTTCTGCTCCCTGAAAATGTCACATTCCCAATCTTCTGTTTCATTGCATTTGCACCTTTGTTACCTCTCTTCCCTATTATTAACTCATAGACATGGCTGTCTTAATCTTGACCTTGTCATCACTGAACCTCAGGGTTGCTACCTTATTTGTAAAAGTCAGCTGGTGAATGATGTTAAATAAACCAGAGGAGAAACAAGCTAAATGCAAAACTGCCAGTAGTTACCTTTGAGAACCTAGAAGAGCTTTCTCAGCTTTTTCTGCACCATCCAGTGACTTGAGGGCAAGTTTGAAGGAAATAGTTGAGAGATGGTGTCTAAAATGATATGCCCTGTTATATAGCACCTGCTTTACAGAAGTCATGTTCTTTGGCCTTTGCCATTCACAAATGACTTTGTGTCTTCTCAGCTGAGGTAACTTGTCTCCCTTTGTCTCCTGATTCATATTCAGTATCTTTAAAATCTGATGATCAGACAGATTTGCACACTTTTTTTCATTTCATTCCACAAAGAGCATAAATAATCTCCTTATGTACATGTCTACATGATACTCTTCCTTTCTCCTCTCCGTCTCTGAAACATCTGTGTGGTGCCTAGTATGCTTGCTCCCTGCTCTTCAGAGGTGGAGGGGACAGCCTGGACCAGCACCCACAAGCATGGTGTGATGTTCATAAGACATTCAGGATTTAAGATTTCTGAGGGGGCTAATGCCTGGGTTTGTGGCCAGAACCAAGCAGCTCCACATGACTTCATCAGATCCTCAGTACTCTGCACAACTATCTTGGGATCTGAGCACATTCCCCAGCTTTTCTTCCCTTACAACAAAAGAGCTTACCATTAAAATGCCAGCTATAATACTTTTAACACCCAGCTCTACCCCAATCTACACCTCAGTGTGCTGCACCGTTGCTCAAGCTCACTGACCTCCCCTCCAATCTCAGTATTGCTTGCCTAGGGAAGCAGTAAATCTTACAATATGACCCTCACATCTGTGTCCTGGAAGTCCCCTCTGTCTCAGCCTGCTGGGCTCACCACCTGACTGAGGACCACTCAGAGGGAGGTGGCTGACCTTGGACGGTCCCAGCCTCTCTCCTCCCTCAGACTGAGAAGCTGCAGTCTGGGTTGACAATTTCAGACAACTGAAGAAAACCACTACTGCTGGTGATACCACAGCACGTCACCACCAGTGTTTACTGACACAGGCAGGTACAGTTTCTTTTCACAAAGTAGCAGTGGCTCTGGGGCCCCTGGCTTGTATCAGTCAGGGGGCTTGTTTTGCCTTTACTGTCACTTTGCATATATGCAATTCCCCAGAGACTCTGGCATCTGTTCCTAACAGCTCAGGCATTTTAGTTTTCATCAGAACAAAACATTATGCCTACAGACTAGCCACTGTCAAAACCAGTTACCTTCTGATTGTCTCCCTTCTTAATGCACCTGTGGATGCTGTTTGCAGATAAGAGCCAAAAGCCTTCTTATTTTCTTCCTGTTTTCCACAATTCCAGGCAATCTCAGGACTCTCATTTTTTTCTTTTTCCTCTTCCACTCAGCACAACATATATTTTGATTGCCTTTTAATTCTGGAATTGTGGGGCTTTCAGAGCTCACTTAGTGCTCAAACTACTTCAAGATGATTGTCTCCAGCCTTTGCTATTTAAGTTGCTCATTATATCAGCAAGAGTTCAGGACTTCCTGGCTCAGGCTTACTGGATTCCTCCTGCTTGGCTGAAACACATTCAGGAATAACTTTGTCTCTTCGCATTTCTTATAGCTAATGGAGTTGTTCTCTGGAGTCACCTCTTCCTCTTCTTGCCTTTTTATTAGCTGCAGGAGGAGATAATGAATGCAATGTGAGGAGTACCTGGAGGTGTCTGAGAGAAGTGAGGTGGAGCTGGGCCCAAAAGCAATCCAGATATTGGAGGGGGGATTTCTTAGAACTTCTCTTCAATTGAACAAATGTAACTAGAAGCAAGTTAACCCTGACTGATACAGTTACACACCTTGTTACATCAATCCTTCGTAAGAAAAAAACCCCACTTCATTAGTCAATTGAATTACTTAGAGTTGGGAAAGAAGAGGTGGGTTTTTTTCAGTTTCTCAGGAGCAGTCAGATCTTTCCCAATGAAAAAGCTACAAATCACAGTGAGCAGAAAGTACACAGGGTCTGTTATCTTAGCAAGCATATTACTACCTTCAGTTAAACTAGAGAACATACTTGACCTAGCTTTTTTGGAAAAGAAAGAGAAAAAAAAGAGGTTTTCCTTGGGTGAAGCAAAGTTCAAAAGCTAGGTATTCCCTGTAGCAGAGAGGACTAAGACTTGATTACGTTGTAATTCTGCTTTTATCTCTGATGACTTCAGAGAACAGGAGTGTGGTATATGGACCATCATCACCCCTTAACAATATAGAACAATTGGGGAAGAGAGGGATACATCATACTAACTTTGTGTGCATTAGGACGCTGCAAAACCAGAACGCTGAATGTTGGTATTTTCTAAAAATAAAACAACAAACCCAGCAATTCCTTCCTGGTAGAGTCCCCAGCTTGTCAGAGAAGCATATTCCTGCCCAGTGGATGCACACTGGACTCTGCAGCCTGCTGGGCAAGAAACACTGCTTTTTTGTAGCTGTCTTCTTGTGGACACACACAGCAACAAGGGCAATTCTTCACCTGACACCTCTCACCCTGTGCTGAGAAAACTGCCTCCTCAGACTAGTGTCTCTGTGAACATGTCAGGCAAGAGCCTTCCTCTTTTCTCCCATGTTATTTGGCAGGTTTCGAAAGAGCTCACTTTTCAGGGAGCTCTTTATTTTCTGCAGCCGATGCCCTGCCGGCTCATAAATGCTGGATGTTACACCATAATCACATTCTCATAGGTAATTTGAGACAATAAGCAGCTTTGTCTTCTGCGGTTAAATAATACAGCCAAGAGGGTACGCACTGGGACCCTGGCATTTCATTTGCTGCAGTGAGATTGTGGTGAGTTGACTGTTGCTGGCTTCCAGACACCCACCCAGCTACTCTCTCACTCCCCGCTCCCCAACAGGACACAGGGAGAAAATCAGATGGAAAAGCTCATAGGTCAAGGTATAGACAGGGAGTTCCTTTACCAACTGCTGTCATGAGAAAAACGGACTCGACCTGGGAAAATTTGTTGCCAGTTAAAACGAAGCTGGATTGAGAAACAAAGACTAAAGCGCCCTGCCCCAGCTGCCGGGCAGCGTTTTGCTCTTTCTTAGCCAGGCTTTCCCAGAGGCTCCCGCCCTCCTTCCCCCCCGGCCGCCTTCCCGCCCTCCCTCCGGCCCGCGGCCGAGGGGCTGAGCTGTGCCCTGCGGTGGGGCCGCTGGAGCCGGCTGGGACCGGCTGTGTCCGGCACCGGGCAGCCCCGGGCCTTCCTCACAGGGCCCGCCCCTGCTGCCAGCACAGGGGCACCTGCAGCGTGTACAGAGATTTCCAAATATTTTCCCCTACCTATAAAATACGTGCGTGCGGTGTAATGCAAATACACGTGTAAACACACACACGCAGCTTAATCGTGCGATGCAGAAAAGCTGTTAATCTTTGTAAAGCCTTGGTTTGGCTTGGGGAGCTAAAAGACATCGCTTCCCTCTTCCACACTAGCCCTTCTTTAAGTGATTGCCCAGACCCCAAGCTCCCACAGATCAGGAACCAACGCAGTCATGTGCATTTCACTGCTCAATCCCCGAGAAAGAGACCTCTACAAGTAGCGCTTGATCTAGGAGCTAAATTAGGATGAAGTACCCTTCTTCTTTTCACTGACTACTTAGGTAGTTTATCTAAGGATTTTTTGATCCACTGCAGACATTCACTTAAATCTTCTGTTTTGGGATATGAGTTGTTCTCTAAAGCCATATGATCTCTGGAATCAGCGAGTGGAATATTGTTATTTCTCTACTAACTCTCCTATCAACACTCTGTATTCCCACATTGTTATTTTTGTCTACAGTTTCACAGAATCATAGAATAATTCGGGTTGTAAAGGACCTTTAAAGGTCAGCTCATCCAACCCCCCTACAGTAAACAGGGACAGCTTCAACTAGAGCAGATTGCTCAGAGCCCTGTCAAACCTGGACCTTGAACATTTCCAGGCATGGAGCATCTACCACTTCTCTGGGCAACCTGGATGAGTGTTTCACCACCCTAACTGTAAAATTTTTTTTCCTTATATCTAGTCTGAATCCATTCTCTTTCAGTTTAAAACCATCACCCCTTGTCCTGTCACAACAGGCCCCGCTGAGAAGACTGTCCCCATCTTTCTTATAGGCCCCCTTTAAGTACTGAAAGGCTGCACTAAGTTCTCCCCAGAGCCTTCTATGAGCCTGGCTGAACAACACCAACTCCCTCAGCCTTTCTTCATATGAGAGGTGTTCCATCCCTCTGTGGCCTTCCCCTGGACATGCTCCAACAGGTCCATGTCTTTCTTGTGCTGAGGACTCTAGACCTGGACACAGTACTCCAGGTCAGGTCTCACCAGAGTAGAGTGGGAGAATCACCTTGACCTACTGACCTTTGCTTCTTTTTCATGCAGCCTGGAATTTGGTTGGCCTTCTCATGTCCAGCTTTTCATCTATCAGTACCCCAAAGTCTTCCTCTGCAGGGCTTCTTCTCAATCCCATCATCCTCTAGCCTGTATTGATACCAAGGATTGCCCCAATCCAGGCGCAGGACCTTTCACTTGGCCTTGTTGAACCTCATAAGTTTCACACGGTCCCACTTGTCAAGCTTGTCCAGGTCCCTCTGAATGGCATCCCATCCCTCAGGCCTGTCAACTGTACCACTCAGGTTGGTATCATCCGCAAAGCTGCTGAGGGTGCACTTGATCCCATTGTCTATGTTTTTGAGGAAGATAATAAACAACACTGTCCCTGAGGGACACCACTTGTTACTGATCTCCATCTGTACAAGGACCACTACTCTTTGGATGCAACCATCGAACCAAATCCTTATCAACCCATCAAATCCATATCTCTCCAATTTAGAGAGAAGGATGTTTTGGTGGACCATGTCAAAGGTTTTACAGAAGTCCAAATAGGTGACATCCATACATCTTCCTTTTCCGTGGTGAAGGTCCAAATAGGTGACATCCATACATCTTCCCTTTCCCGTGGTGAAGCCATACTGGCTGTCTTGAGTCACTTCTGAGTCCTCCATGTGCTTTACCATAACTTCTGTAAAGATCTGTTCCATGATCTTCCCAGGCAAAGAGCTGAGGCTGACAGGTCAGTAGTTCCCAGGATCTTCCTTTCTACTGTTTTTAATAATGGGTGCAATGTTCCCCTTTTTCCAGTCATCATGGATGTTGCCTGACTGCCAAGACTTTTCAAATATCATGGAGAATGGCTTGGCAACTACATCAGCAAATTCCCTCAGGACTCTGAGATGCATCTTGTCAGGTCTCATAGACTTGTATATGTTCAGGTTCCTCAGGTGGTGATGTAGCTGATCTTCTCTTACATTAGGAAGGACTTTGCCCCCTTCCCCAGTCCCCATCTTGCATTACATCAACTCGGGAAGTGCGGAAAGGAAAGTTGCCAGTGAAGACTGAGCTCCATGGTTAGTTCCATACAATTTAGAAATAGAAAAAATGTATTAGCTAATCCAGTACGTTTCCTACAAATGTGCCATTGCTCCCTGAAGTGCCTTGTATAAGCTTTTTTTTTTTTTTTTTTCCTCTTTAAATACACACAACTAGGGACAATTAAGGAGGTTTTGGTCTATTTAATGTTTTTGGTGATATTTTTTTCCCTGGGTCACATAGCTCAAAACTGTTTTGTGCCTGATGTCCATTCAACCTAGGCAAAACCTAAATTGTGAGTGAGATGCTGTCTACGCAAAGCTCTTGGGTTCCTACATTCCTAGCTGCCTATACTGGGACCAGTTTAGAGCAAATAGGTGCTCTCTTTGTACCTGGGTTTCCTTCTAAGTGTGGTTCACATCAGGTCGCATTCTTCTGGCGCCAAGGTACAGCTGCAAAGTGCCACAGAAAATGAGAAGCATCACAGGGTCCGGAGCTTAGAGTTAGTACTGATGATCCATCCCTTTACACCCCATTTAAAAGCGTTTATCTGATAAGACTTTTTATGCCAAGATCACCCCTTTTCAGGCTCATGATCTCTTGAATGATGAGGGGGACACCTGAATGTAGAAAAATACTGGGTTTTTATTAGGCACAAATAAGACTTTTTTTTTTTCCTTTTTCTTAAAAGAATCCATTATCTTTCTTTTTCAGTTGAAAAATGCAGCAAGAATCAAGGTTCACAATATCTGCTTGAGAACTGAGAGTGCTGATGTGCAGCACACTCTTATTTTTCATGCTTAAACTGCTGTAATTCTCTTTTAACTGGTCTTCCTACTAGGCAAATTTAACGCCTTCAAGGTGCACGAAACTATGCAGCTCATCTTCCCATTGGGAGTAAGCCAAATCTACATATTTTTCCTTTGTGGCAGTAATGTTCTTCAGTGATTTCAAAATGTTATCACTCACATTTTTGAAGGCTCTGTGGTCTATCTCCAGGACCTGAGGATAGCGTATTCCAAACAGTTCAAGCAAGAAGAACCTCTCAAGTATCCTCAGACTTAATCAGAAAGACTTGTCAAAGCTTCCTCATTTGATGCACAGACGCAGGAATATTTTTTAAACCATATAATATTTGACAGTCGATTCCCTTTTTGCATTTCACACTTAGATGAAAGGACTTTTTTATTATCGTTATTTGGCCTTGAGTATTTCAACTTATAAATGGCCTAGCTCGTTTTTTTTTAATGTGGTTTATAATATACTTCTGGGTGGAGAATATCTCTGCCAACTTTTAGCCCAGATTAAATTCTTATGGCTTTCTGGGGTTTATAAGGGAGACTCTGACACAATCTTAACTGGTAGCGCAAATAAGCCTCTTATATCTTTTCCTCCACAAAAAGCAAATTTGGGGCTTGCAAGAAGATGCTGGATCAAAAACGTATAAAAATTCTGCCCTCTTTTTATTCATGAGTAGGAGTAATCTCCAAGCACTAGCACTTCAATATTCCTCAAACTGTCTGAATAATCTGTTTACTCTCTGTTTTGGAAGGACCAACTATAGTCCTTTCAGAAGAGATTAATTCCACCTCTGTGCCCAGTCTGTCTTTGGCTTCTGCATTGAGGCTTATGTGAAGAATGCCAAATGTAATGATGGGATTTTTTTGATGGCACAGACATCTTAGGCTAGAACCATCATTCATTTTACTTAGGCCACCCAAAAGCAATAACTCTCAGTTACTATAGATTTGGAATACATTTGAACCCTTGACCTCTGAGATGAGAGTTCTCATACCAAATCCCAACCCACTTAGGTGTCTGTTCAATCTTCTGTAAAATGAGACAGCTTGACTATTTCTAGCCATGATATTGATGTCATGTGTAGTCTAGGGTTATATTCTCTGTGTAAATACTGTGTACAGATGTCTTGGAAAACTGGAGGCTTAGAGTACAGTCAGGAGCATTCATAGTTTAAGTAATATTACTATTACATTTGGTGCAAAGATATATTGCTGCAGCAGGTGAAATTGCTTCTTTAGCACCTGCATGTACCAAATGGGATTATCTTGTTATAGATAATCTTAAATAAGTAAAGACCAGGCCACTCCATGGCTCATCTTTGTGGGTAGATCTGAACCTTTGAAGAAGTCTACCACATGTTTTCCGTGGTATTGAGGCTGGCAGAAGAGTTGTCCGTTTCCCTTCTCCTTCCTCGTTGTTTTGCGTCCTGCCTACCCATCACCACTGATCTCTGCCTCTCCTGAAGTGACCGACAGCTTGCACCGACCCCTTTTTTTATGGTTACATTGCAAGCATAGTCATCAAAATGATCTGCATTAAGAAACACTAATGAAATAGGTTTAAAAAAAAACCCAACCCACCAACCCAAACCCTTTTGTACTCTGGTTAAACACCCAAATTACATTCGTGCTCTTATTTAGATTACAAGGGGCATGGGGAGTGAGGATGGTTCAGGAATGAGGAATCAATGAGGAAAGGATAACATCTCTTAAATGAAGAAATTTCAGTTTGAAAGATGAACCTTTCAAAGAAAAAAAGTACATAACGTCTTTGGTCTCCTTTATGTCATCTCTTGAGACAAGTGTGCACCCACCTGAAGTAAATAAAAGGCGGAAGATTTGAACAGATGTTAAGTAAAGCCCTGTGAAATCTGAAAGTTCACTCGTTTAAGAATTATGAACTCAGATATTTTTGTCCTAAATTATAACATAATTTTCCAGAATGTAATGTTAAAGATGAAGGAATTAAAATACAACCCATTTTATAGTGCTTTAATGTTTTATTCCAATTCTCACTTTTAAACCAGACTATAAATTGATTATAATTAAACGAAACACCATGCTGATAATGTTTAGGAACACTTCAAAACAGAATGTTTTGATACCACTAAAAGGATCCATTTACTGGCCCTCCCCTCCTGTTTTGTCATAATTGATGTATTCCCACAGAGATTGTTTCCTTCCGAAGGAAGGAAATGTTGCAGTAAAAAGTTCCTGACTAACTAACACTGAGAGGAAAAACTCTGAATAATTAAAAGTTTAACTTTTAATTTTCAGTTCACTTGATCTATCTTTTTTTTAAATCCATTTGTTGTCCATCGTTATTTTTAAACAGCTCATTTAATATCTAAGTACTTTAAAAAAACAAACAAAAAAAAATCTGCAATTTAATTTAATTATCTTTGCCTTTTCCCCCAGCCTATTATGACTTTCAGAATGTTGTTTTTAAAAGTCATTTTTAAAAATACCTCAATAGCCAGCTTCTTTTTTAATTTTTTTTTCATGAAAAATATCACAGCACCAGTTCTGGTGTCTCACGCAGGGTTCCCTGGGTTGAATTTTTCATATGCAAATGGTTTGTTAAGTTTCTGCTTGATAAGTGATAAGACCACTGACTAGACAGGAGGCAAAACCTTGTGACACAGTAATGTTATAGGTTAGCTATTGCCCACAGCTTTATTCCTTACTGTGTAACTTGTAAGAGATACCAGAAAAAAAACGTTAACTACCTCTTGGGTCCATTGTGGAAGTCTGTGCAGACCTCTGCATTAACAGGGATGAGCAAAATGTTGCATGCATTTGCCCCATATGCACAAACATTTACCCCTGCTTGCTG
This sequence comes from Actenoides lindsayi, assembly GCA_025331215.1. NCBI lineage: Eukaryota > Metazoa > Chordata > Aves > Coraciiformes > Alcedinidae > Actenoides > Actenoides lindsayi. The sequence continues at coordinate 32,776 of WTSP01003167.1, forward strand.
CCTTATTGGCTTCCCTGGAATTTTATGTAGTCATGGGCTACATCCTCTTTGGCTACCTGTCCTATCCTACCAGGAGTCCTGGATAGAAAGGGTTACACAGCCATCATCAAAACCTGACCTTTGGCTCCAAGAATAAATAGTCATTGTTTCACTTGAGCTGCGGAGAACTTCTGCTGACTGTGTATCTGACTAGAGCATCTTAATGTCTTCTGAGTCATTCACCAGAAAAAAAGATGACATTTTACAGACAGGTTAATCAGGCCTAGCTCTAAACCATGCATAGCTTTATGTTCCTTGAGGCTGTTTAAGAGGAAGAAATAAGATTAAGCCATTTGCCCAAGTCCCATTTCAAATGGTGAGGGATAGCCCAGGTGTGTGATGAACGTATAGAGAGATTCATCCTCCCAGCTTTTGCCCGTAGCCCTGAGAAAGCTGAGTGTGCTTCTGTAGTTATTCTTCTGTGCACATGGCTGAACAGACTGGGTACAGCCCAGACAAGTACAGTATTCATAGTGCTACATTTCCCACAGGATGGTCAGACATCCCAGACTTCAGGAAGGAAGATCATAGAGGACTGTCACATTCTGCTCACAAAATAAAAAACACTGCTTGCAGTGGTGAGGGGAAGGAGAGGAGAAGGATGTCGATGGTGCTGTTTCTGTGAAGAAGCAGCACAAAGAGAATTGAGGTGATGTTGCTTTTGTGTATCACCTGCTCTTGAGAATGGACTCGCAAAGTTACTGTTCTACTGCAAGATCAAAGTAAAAAACTGGTAACTATTATTTCAGTACCATGGAGTTCATTTTCCAGAATAAAAAGGCAAGTTGTTTCATACAGATGTTACAATGCAGTGTTTTGTCTTTGCCCTGGAGGAAACATTCTTTGATTTGCCCAAATAATGTCCTTATCTGGTGGGTTTTCTGTGGCATCTGAAGATGATTGAGGTAAACTCTTCCCTATTCAGGCTCATGTGGGAGGGAAAATGGAAGGGTGTGTAACTCGGATAAAGCAAAACCCTAGACAACTTCAGTGTGAATGAGGTTTCAGAGATAGAGAACTAACAGGAGAAATAAGAAAACCTGTCATGGAGGATGGAGATCTTTAGACTAGCAATGACTTAAGCAGGTTAGTCGACTTAGTCTGCCTAATACTGCTTCCAGACCTAGCCTGCTGGGTGGAGATGGCTAGGATCATAGAGCTTGGAGCATAGACTGTCTTCAGTGTGAATAACTCCTCCTTTAAGTGCTTCTGTTAAGACCTGCAATTCATCATGATATTTGCATTATAATAGTATATAAATGAGTGTTAATTTAGAAGGTGCTCATCACATCTTGCTCAAATTCTTGTGACTTTGTTGTATGTGGACCTACATTTTCTTCTCATCAGTCCAAATATGATTTGCTATTTAACCACAGAAATCACATGAACCCATCTCCCTTACAGTACAGAAATACACCACTCTCTAATATAAAATCATAGATGAACCCCAGCTCCTAAAATAAAGGGACAAATAATTCCCTGACTACCTCTATAAACCTTACAAAAAATGCTGAAGAATATTCCGCTGAACTTCAAAAAGCTCAAGCCCTCTTACACAACCTCCTGTTACTAAAGGTAAATGTCTGCAGACAACTTCCTTTTAGTTATGTTATTCAGCAACAAGCACAATATCGATAGCTGACTGATTTATGTAGTGACATTTCCTCGCTTCCTAGCGCATTATTCACATAACGTGACAACACACGCTGCATCCTTTACCAAAACTGCAGCCCTTTCTGGAGAGAAAACTGCTGTCTCCCTAGCAAGCTGCACAGCACCAGAAAAAAAATGTTGGGGCAGGAAACTGGAGGAATATCGGCAAACAGAATTATTTGTCTGTTGAGAGCTCATCTGTGACTGTCACCAGCCCTGTGGAAAACAGAAGGAAACTGGAGGAAACTCAAGTCACAAAGAAATAGAGAGAGCGTTCATTCTTCCTGGCTCCCATCTGCTGTGTTTCAGCTTTAATGCACTACACTCACTCCTCTCAAAGGGCTGCGCATCTCCTACCTGGGGACCTGGTGGGCAAAGCCTCCCTTGCTTCCCAAAGCTGTCTTGCCCCTTCACTTCCTTGCCCAATCACACTGGGTGCATCACTGCTCAGCCTACAGCCACGGCAAGGTCATGCAAACATCCCGTACCTCTCTGTGTCCTGCTGGAAAGAACCCCGAGTAAACTGCATCACCAGTGCCTGCATACACAGACTGGGAACTCCCATGCTTTGGCCATCCATGGTGTTGCCTTTTTTAGCCTTTCTAGTCTCTTGATGCTAATCAACAACATATTTTGTTACTATATATAGTAACCTAATACATATATATTAGTAACTTTCACTAAAGGTCTCACCTGAGACCATTTATGCTGGGCTTAGAAGAAGCAAATACAGGGGGGGACACACAATCCAGAACCTTGCTGGTCACCAGAAATGCAAACCCTGTTCCAGCTGTTCAAAATATGGTGTCCTCTGCACAGATCAGTAAATGAACCCTGGTATGCCAGTTCTCAGCTTGTGACCCTGTAATTACTAACATTGCTGCAGTGTTTGTCCTATTGTAATCTTGCTTCCAATTAATAATATGTGGAGAGGTGGTTAGCATTAATCTTATGCTGTTACCAGTTTATTTCACAAATGACTAAAATTCTGCCTTGGAGAAAGGCTAGGGAAACAGGCTCCTGTTCAATATTACCTGTCACTCTGTAATGCACCATTCTAAAAAGAAAGGCAGAGCTTTCACATTAAAAACACATTGATAATTTTGTAATTTCACGTGGAAGATAAATGGGTATAAAATCATGACACAAGTAAGAAATGTAAAAAACCACAAGTCTTTTGATGGCAAATATTCCTGAGAAGGAGGGTGAGTTGGTACAAGAAAGCCCAGAATGGAAAACGTTTTCAGTTTTGTTCTTCCTCGGTCTCTCGATTTTCTCAAATTTGGCCCAAACAGGAAAGCATTGCTATTGTAGGAGGTGAAACTCATACCTTCTAATAAATCACCTCTTTAAGGCTGAAGGCAAAACTGGTACATTCCTTTTACAGCACGTAGTAGGTAGCTTTTGTCTATGTGCTGTTTGAGATCATTAAACCATATGCCTGCCTTTGCTATGCATAGTTGGCTTAGACGAGATAATCAGAAAGTTACTAAGAACATCTAACGAATGGTCTTCAATTAATTTTGGTCATGTCTGTCAAGAAGGAAGGTGATCAGTGTAAATGTATAATGTATATATTTAGAAGAAACATTCTATGCATACGTATGTGCACGTGTCTGACACAGGTTTGCATTTTGACATACTTGTAGCCCAGGAAAGTGGAAAAGGTACAATTTACTTTTGTTTGTGACGGTATTTATTCAGTTATTAGCTCATTTATGGAGATAATTCAATGAGCACATTAAAAAAAAAATAATAAAAATCAATGCCTGCACTTTGTGCCTGAATAAAGAAAAGTCAATGATAAATTATTACTCCCTGGTTTGCAGGAAAAGCCAGATGCTAGATACTAGATCAAACCAGACTGAGTTGGAAAGATCCGGCTCACTGTTTTCCCTTAAAATAAGCAACAAAAAATTTAACATAGTGCATTATGCTCTAATTAATATGAGACTAACAAAAGGCAATATTACACTGGTTTCAATATTGGATTGCCTTTTATGGAGCATGATTAAAAAGTTCCTTCTAACGTACAGCACGCTTTACTCCAAATGGTTGTCTCAAAGCAGTAAAACGATCTCCACCAACCTTAGTATCACTTTTTCTCTGCTTTGAGTATATCTGGCAAATGACATTTTGTTTGCAACACCCATCATACTGAGAGAAACAACAGGTAGGAGAAAGCTGTTAATTCTACCTCATCTCAAATCCTGTGGGTGTAAATTTTATGTCAAATGAGTCAAATGTGGCTGTGACTTGACAAATGCAGCAAGATCTTTCAAACTGCAGAAGCAACCATAGCTGTTACTCTGGTTTTTGCTTTCTCTATAGACTCTGTTCACAAAAGAGTGCCCTAATTTACCTTGCTAGAAGGTATAACTACTGTGCGTTATTTTAGCAGGAGGCACAAATACCTTTCTGGATGTCAGGCCAGAACTTTTGTAAACAATCATTCGCAGGGATTAGAGCCGCCTAAATTGACAAAACCACTTAAATGCCAATAAAAAAAAAGTCTTTGTATGAAAATTCTGTTTGGAAGAATGACTAGTTTTACTGTATTAGGCAGCACTTGTTTAGGCTTCCATCCTCATCAGTCTGAGTACTGACGTGTGTAAGCTGTTGCACATGCTTTACTCTTTTCAGACTCAAAGACATTTGGTTAAAATGTAAGATTAAATCTATAGAAGAGCTTCAGTCTGGAAACTCCAGGGCCTACTCTGCAAGACACGTGGGTTTAAATAGCAACAGGGCAGATTCATGTTAGATGTTACGGAAATACTTCTGGCACCAAAGATTGCAGCTGATTTTCATGGAGGAGGAATTGTCAACACCGGAGATTTTCCAGAAGCAGTAAACCAGACTTTGGCCAGGGATGGCTGAGACGTTGCTGTTCTTGTCTCAGGATTGGCATATGTATGAGATAACTTCATGAGGTTACTTCCAGTCTCATCTTCTCCAGTTCTCTTGCATTAAAGCAGCACCACATCAACAGAAAACATCACACTGAAGACTGATAAACATTAGAGGGAAACATCTCACTGGAGTTCATTATGCACCTCGCTAACCACTTTAATTATACATTAATTTATTATTGATGGAAAAAAAAAGGTATGATATCTCAGCATCTTTTCTGACAGAGAAGGCTGTATAAAATGCCTCCAAGCCTAAAATAAATGGTATAACTGGAGCTTTTTTTTTTTTTCCTCAGTAAAGATAAAGCATCTCATCATTATCAATTAAAGAACTAGGGAAGTCTTTGAAAAGAGGACTTGTTTGCTTAAAGCATGTGAAGGTCATATTCACCTTACAATAGTTGATGAAGAGCAGTCATTCGTTATTTTTAAGCAGGCTGTCATTTAGCCATTATGAAGATGAATAACATTTGTTATTACCTAATAATCCTCCTGTTGATTGTGGAGGAAAGACACTTGCAGGCACCTTATGCGCCTTGCTTGGGTTTTGTAGATTATTAATGTCTTTTGATTAAACTTTGTAAACAAGAAGTCCGATCCCCGTTCTCTGGATACAGTGACTGGTGTGTAATACAAGAACGTGTCCAACCCCTAACATTTTGCTCTGCATATGTTACTGGCCCAATACTCATGTAACACAGCAAAAACAAAGTTCATTTTTTAATATCAAACAGATTGTCAATGGATCATATGCTGCTCTATTAAGGTTAGTTTTTGGATGTCTGCCTTCCCGAGGAGAGTTAATGAAGCTCTAAGTTACCTGTGTGGCTTCATTTGGAGTCAAGCCTAATTATCTGGATCATGGCCACAGTTTGGAAAGTTCGAGCCTCATTTCCAAAGCAGATGGAGTCACTCAGGAATGACTTCATTTGTATTAATTTGTTACACTGTCTTCTGTTATTCATCTCAGGGAATGTTGCTGCCTTTGCAGTCTAGCAGGAATGGAATTTAAAAGTTTTAATTTGGGAATTTTTACTTTGTTTTTTTAAAATGAATCCTTTATCTTCCTTCACAATGACCAATGGTGAGGCAGAGAGGAAATCAAGTGGGGCCCGACCCGTGGACATCACATGCTGCAAGATGGTGATTATGTCATGAAAGATTTATGAGGCTTTCACTTCTTGGAACAAGTGAAATGACCAAAACAGTGACCCAGCAGCTTTATCAAGATAACCTATGAAGCACTTCAGATTGGGCTTCATAAATTGAAGGTTTCTGATGTCTGCCTTACCACAGCAAGAAAATCAAAAGAGGAAAAAAAGAGAGATCATTAAGAGCGCAGGAACCACGGTAGTTTTACTGATGTATTAATAGATTTGTCCAAGAAAAAGGTTAAATTGCTCCAATAAGGCCTTTATACCAGGATAACTGATTTGTTACAGTTGTTTATGCATTAAGCAATGGAATTAGATTAAATAGAGGTTGTATGACTCCAAAGTCATTGCACTACATTTCTGAGGTTAGGAGTATAATGTGAACTAAAGCCATGGTAGTTTAAAGGTGTCTGTGGCACAATTATTGTGATGTATCATAGCTGACACATACTGGCCTGTCCCCTTATTAAATGAGGGCAATACTCAGGACAATTAATCCTTGAAATACTTTTCCAACAAGCATTACTATTACTATTTTGTGCAATTTGTGAAGAGCAGAAGGAGCAAGGACATATGAAAACCATGTCAAAAGGAAAAATAAGATGGCTCTAGTAATGAGACCTTTATCACAGCACCTCTATCTAATCAAATTATTACTGGTCAATTATTTTCTGCAGTCTACTTTCCTTAAGGTCAGAAAGTGGACAGGTACATTTGTATGTTGCAAACTGCGGTCAAATAATTCATTTGGTGTTTCTCTCATTCTGGCCTTGTGGTGGCAACTTTTAGTGACTATGTGTGATTGAAGACCCAGGGGCATCTGGGACATTCCCAGGCTACCACAGGCTGCTGCCACCAGCTCAGGAGCCAACTAAGTGATTCACACCCAGTTAGTTAGCTGCTAGATGCCAGGAGGGCTACTTTGGTGCTGTGCTGATGGGTGAATGAAAAACTCACCCAAGAAAAATGCACATATCCAAGGCTTCCAAATGTAACACATCCAGGCTCTTTTGAAGTTCATGAACACTGGGAGGATTGGGAGCGATGGTGGGACTGAGCATGCCCTAAGCATGCTCACTTGCATAGCAGTGATATCTAAGGGAAAGGCAAGGCAGGAGTACAGGAAGAACATCCTTTTCATCAGAAGGACTGTTGGTAGAAAGAAAAGGTAAAGTTTCTCATGGGAGGCTAAAACTTTCAGTAATTAAAATGCACACTCTGACTATGGCACAGTGAAATGAAACAAGGGATACAAAAGCATGGAATCGTGTGGTGTGGGAAGACAAAAGTGGCACTTGCAGGGAAATTGAGCCTCAAAGTTTTTTGCAGGCTCATTTATGACTCCAGGAAAGGTCAGTTGTCATTTCTACTGTCTTATATCACAAACATCCTGTGCCTATTGGAATCAAGTACCTCCTGCAGGTCTTTAATCACACTGAAACAGAGTTACAAGCCTCCAGCTCTTTGTGTTTGCACATCAATAATATTATTCACGTCTCCTGACTATCAAGGCAATAAGCAGAGGGCATTTGTTTGGTCTGGCATCTTCTTTCTGAAATAAAATATTAAAACTTTCATTTTCATAGAAAGAAAAAATCAACCATATGTCATTCCCTGTTTCTGGCTCTATTAATAACACACGCACACTTCAAATTGTTGACTTATGAGAAGTACAAGGTGTAACATGTTTCAAAGTGTTCAGAAATATGTCAGAGAACAAAACCACCTTTCTGTCCTGAACAGTAGCCAGTCCAAAATGTAGAAAATGCATGTAATTAATTATCTTCCCTATCTGTGGAAATAAAGGCCAGATTCCTCAGCTGAATTCGACGGGTTAAATATTACTCTGAGGGGAATCAGCTACCAAAGTGATTGTTGTGAGCCATTCCCTAAACTCTAATTTAAAGATGTGGAAGGAGCAAAAGAAATAAAGAAAAAAATGGGTGATTAAATGAGGAAAGGATTACTGCAAGAATAAGGTCATAAGTCCTGAAGACTGCTAGAAATATCATATATACAGAAATAAACACTGTTCTCAAGCATTCCTGCACTGACCATCACAGGTATGGACTTGGATAGAAACAAACCCAAGATGAAATTAAGTAAACTCCATTTTGATTATTTGAATGAGACTCACAGTAAAAGAAGTGAGGTTCACCAAAGAAACTAATCCTACCTTCCTAAAGTACTGGAATTTACTTTGTCCTCTTTGAGGTCACTTTCTCAGTGATCTTTTTATTTTGTGAGTTGATACGTTGAAGTCTCGGATGCTTCCCAAAGGACAACACCTTCATTTTGCTGAGTGCTGCACAACCTAGGACTCTGCTTATACTATACAGCCACCACTTGTTTACAAGCTGACATCTTGATCCTGCAACAGATTTGTAAAATATTTGTAAAGTATCTCTGCCATATGAATGGACCCGCGAGCCAAGTGACTGATGTCTAAATATGTATAAGAAAATAGCTAAAGAAAATTTAGAGTCCTGTTGCTTATGGGAACAATGGAATAAAATGAAATGACAATAATAGCAATGTGACGACAAGTTTCAACAGGTTTGAGTGAAACATATTAAGTAAATGTGTAAAATGTGGGTGTTTTTGGTTTTTTTTTTACCTTACTAGATCAAAATGACAGATTCACAGTGACAGACTGGAAAAGGAATCAGAAAAATTCTGTGTGTTGGAATTTTTTTGTCAATACTAGGGTGGTGTCCCAGCGTTAGGATTTTTATGGAGCCAGGCACATGAAACTTAAGTTTTGCATTTCAGAGATCCTCAGTGACTATGAACAGGTCAACCAGTTTCAGAATTGGAACTTCAAACTTAGTTAACCCATATAGAGCCTTTCAATAGAAGGAATTTTCAATGAAAAAAAATTAATTTTTCAAAGCCAAAGCAAGTAAGTGAATGTATAAAGGAAATGGCCATTTAATGCAATATCTCTTTCAACACTGTCTGCACTGATGCACTCTACTGTTTGGTTCAAAATGTCCTCAATTTAAAATATAAGGTAATATATGTTAAAGGGAAGCAAAAAATAGAAAGTACTTCAAAAAGGTCAAAACAAACCTAAACATTTCACAATAATAACAAAAAAAAAAAAAGAATTAGAAGTATTATTGGACTTTTTAGTTATGAATGTTGTCACTTTTTGACATCTTGTAGAAATTCAACAGAGGAAACATTTCCTCAACATAGTAAAACTTAACTGAGTGTATCTTCAGAAGAGTCATTCTGCCACTGGACAAAGCAGGTTTCTACTTCATGTGGACATGAAGTTATTCAGTACTTTTTCTTTTCCAAATGAATAATGGATCAGAGTTCTTGAGGGATGTGAGAACAGATTTTATTAGCTAACACTTTTTACTTGGAGAAAAAAAATCATCTACTCCGAACCTAGCTGTTAAGTGTTCTTTGTCAGACATATTCTCCAAGTCTATCAAAGCAAAATTGAGAAATGTGGATCAGGTTAAAGCAGAGTGAGAGTAAAATCTTTCATAAATGTGCCCTTTGGTGTCATGGAAGACTGCAGATGGTAGTATTTCAGCTATTGTGTTATACTGTAACACTGAACTCCTCATATTGCTACATTGGTTCTGTATTGATTTTAAAGGAAGATTGCTTATTACAGTTATGAAGGTCATCAGAAATTAGGCTGACTTTCTTTTAGATAAGCTTCTTTTCTCTTACACAGGAAAAATGGAACCTGGGGAACTTATTTTGGATTTACTTTTGTTTGTTTTGTTCTGTTTCACCCCTGGCTGGGCAACACTATGGGAAAAAAACAACTACTTTTCTAATTTCACTACCCAGTACAAACTTAACTTGAATTTGGGACTTAGTAACCAGTTTATGACAACATTTCATTAAAGGCTTTGCGTTCTTTGTAGAAGTTACCCCGTCCCTCAGAGAATGGCTGCATAAACAGTTTGGATGTTTAGCACAACAGAAGTGATCTGAAAGGGCTAAGAAGACCTTCCTAAAGCACATGTGGTGATGGTGGAGTAGAAACTCCTTCCTTTGTTACAGCTTGGCTATTGGCAGTTCCCTCCCTCCACTGGTAGCACTTCCAGCTGCCCTTACACACTCTGCAGTTCCTGCCAGGAGAGACCTCCACCTCCTTTTATGGCAAGAACCAGATCAGCTGTTGGTGCCTGGAGATGCTCCAAGTGGGCAACGATTTCCTGCAAGGTTTGGTTGGGAATGACAACTCTATTACATTTTTGACATTTATTTCCAAATCACTAACTTTTATCACTTGCAAGGCAAGGTTAGCATGTGTATTCCTATCACAAATAATCTTAGAGCATTAATTTCATCAATGTTCAAGACAGAGGGTAAATTTACATGGGTGCAAACCAACTGCGTGTTTGCTTCAGGCATGGCAGAAGTGAGCTATTCCATCTGCAAGTTTCATATCTATCTAAGCATGGTGTTGAGTTCAAACCCTAGTGACCAAAATTAGGTCCAGTGTCTTACTGACATAGTCATATGAGTCTTGAGTTGACTTAGAGTAAAGCTGGGTATTTCTTCCAGCTCTTAGGTGTCCGTGAAAATATGATGTAGGTTCTTACATCCTTTTGAAGAGAACAATACATGGATAATGTCACAGGTTTTGGATACTTGCTCAGGGGACTAATCTTTACTGTCATGTTTGTACAAAACCAGTAGATACCAGATCTGGTTTAACTTTTACTTTTTACTGTTCACCTCAACAGGTAACAGAAATCCAGGTGGAAGGAGAAAGTACATGTTGTGGAAATATCCTATCATTTCAGAGGCTACTCCAGGGAAAAAGAAATGGATTCCTCCAATTCTGTCTGAAATGAGTGTTCCATAGAAATCAAGACAGAAAATATGTGCTAAATAGCTTTTTTACCTGTTTTTGAGTTGAGAAGATCTTTCTTATGTTTTGTATCACCAAGGAGTAAAAAACACATTAACATTCAAGAAATATTGCCTGAACTATGTACATATGTAGATGTACACAGCTCACGTGCATTGTTACAGCAGAAACTATAGGAAAAATTCAGTGCTGTATTATATGGCAAGGCCCTTTGAAATAACTGGGAAACTGGACATAAAAAAACCCTAATGTGTACTTATCTTGAAGTGCTTTGTTATGCTACTTTCACACACAAAACTATTTGGGCATTGATGATGAATAAGGAACAAAACGTACATCACCTTTTTGGACATATTCTAATTGCCTGGGGACATGGATAAGCATTGCAATAGTTGCAAGTGCCAAATGTTTTTATTGTGGGAGCACTCAAATAAACAGTAGTTTATCAGCACATCACTACAAAAAAAAAAGATTAAATAATCTTAAAAAGGTTATTTCTTACTCTGCATTTTTATCAGAATATAGTGCTACTGTTTACATGATTCTACGTAACTTACAAGAAGTCAGGAAACAGCAAAAAGATCTAGTCTAACATCATAAGACTCATCTAAAAACAGTGAGAAAAATATCTCTCAGACCAGACTTGATCTCTCTCATCCAGCTTCCAGTCTCAGACAACACCCAGTACTAGATGTTTCAGGAGAAGGTATGCAGTATTTATGGCTTAACATGCTCACAGCTAAGCTTGCTTCCTACCTACCCATTTGGGCTCCAAGTTGGCACGTTCCTTGAAGCGTAAGACTGTATTTCCCTAATTTAATGTTATCCTATCTAATGCTGGATTATCTGTTTTTAAAACCTCGAGGGAAATTCTGGCTCACAGGACTCTACTGCAAAGAGTTGACTTGATTCAGCAAATATTAGACACCACAGACAGCAAATGGTGTTTGGAATTCTGACAGGTGAACTCCGTCAAACTGAGCTGGAGTGATTTACAGGGTTATTATGCAGGTTCTTTCTGTTAGATGCTTCTGCCCTCCTGCTGCATTGGATGTGTGCTAGCGTGCCAGCTGCACCTCTTCACTAACTGCTTTCTCAGTCCAAATCTCATTAACAAAACCTTGGTCTTCTGAGCTCTTATGCTAGACGGTGATGTGAAGCCTTCTGCTGATTCCTCTACCAGGCTTGTACTGTATCATAGGAAGAGAATGGGAAACAGGAGGGTTAGTGTCTCACGCTGTCCCCCTGGAGCTTGCCTGTAGGGACCCTTCAGCTTCCGTAAGTCAGCATGCTTAACAAGGCAGATCCCAACCCCAAACCCTAATGTGAGATAATCATCATTGTTTGCAAGTCACGTCTAAGCAAAACCCTGGCAAGCTGTGGGTATCGTGTTGCCTGCATTGCGCAGATGCGGAGGGAACGACTGCATTTATGGATGTGTTATGTCCCAGATATTGCAACACTGGTATAGAAATAGCAATGAAATGTCATCCTCCGGTCACCCAACCTCCAGCACTCTCTCCACCACCTCCATTTTTACAGCCCAGTTCTGGAGTCTGTGGTTGCACAGTGCCCTGCTGGGGTGGTTCTCAGAGGCAGCACCACCTCAGCAGTGCTCCTGCAGTGCAAATCCGAACTGTAACATTCTGCTGACTGAGCGTTGCCCACATAAGCCAGGTAGGTTTTGAGATATTTGAAGGAAACTCTTTATAAGAGTGTTCCAATTTTTTAAGCAAGATTTTTTTTTTTTTTTTTTCCCTAGTCCAGAAAATCCAGGACTTATGCAGGTCTCTAAATATAACTTCTACCTTGTTAATTAACTGCTCCATTCCTTCTGTATTTTACACCTCTTTAGCCTCTGCTAATGAGCACTGGTAATGACATTGACAGAGATCCACTTACAGTGTTTTGGGTGTTTTCTGTCAGTGGAGTTTTCTCCAGCTGCCTACTGCATGTAGACTGTCTACCAAGTAGGCCTGGATCACTTGAAAGCCCTATTGACTTTAATATAGATGAAACCTGTTGATTATCATGGTTTCCATCTACTAGAGGCAGGCATCTTCTGAATTTGTCTCCTGGAAAGGAAAGCAAATTTTGGGACCTCAACCTGTTGGAGCTGCAGGCATCAATCTACCAAACTATCCCTGGCACAGCTGTTATGATCGTGCTGCCTGTGGTTACTTCTTTAGACATATGCATTTTGCCAGAGGTTTCCATGACATAGAATTAAGTAATTCTGCAATACGAGAAGTAAAATAGGTGGTCCTAGAGAAGGCAATATCTCAAAAGTATATTAGTCACACTGCAGGTGTGCTGTTCCTTGGGGAACTTATAACCTAACCGAAGAACAGAACAAATAAATATATATAA
>WTSP01003169.1:3168-32897 GCA_025331215.1 Actenoides lindsayi
TTTTTGGTTGAGGAAATTTTTAGTTTTCTTTCTTTGTAGGGTTTTGAAGGGCTTTTTTTTGCTTTTTTTTTTAAGTTATTAAAATTACAAGCAGAGGTTTGCTTGCAGCTAAGCTAAAAGATAAAAGTATTGTGTTTTCCTTCACAGAGAACTTAGAATGTTATTATTATTATTATTTATTTGAGAAAAAGCCTTTCCAAGAACGGGATGACTTGAGAACACTTAAAGATAAATACTGTTCTTCACTGTCAGGCTCAGTGGGTCCACCTCTTGGTAGTATGACAACCACTATAGGTCACTTTTTAGAACAAGTTGTGGTTTAGGAATAAAAATTTATAATCCTGTAAAATCTGTCTTCTAAAGGCTGCTTACATTTTCATATTGAAAATGCAGTGCACTTGTTAGATGGAGAAATTCTTTATACTATGTCTAAAAGAGGAAGAGAAAAAACGTCCTCAGGTCCTACTCTGCAGAATTCCATAGATAATTCCATTCATTACTCCGGAAATACTTGACCAGTAGCTTCAGAATAACGCATTTTAATGTGGAAATGTTAAGATAACTCCTCCAAAGAGATTATCTGTACAATAATCAGTGCTCTTGTTTACTCTTGTTTTTTGCTCTTACATAGGAATACTGAGACAATGATACCCAATATACTGGGGGGGAATCAGTCTGCCACCTGAATTTTACTTTTAAAATTTCTACTGACTGTAGTGAAATATGACTACTCACTAAGTAGAAATAATTATTATTAGTAGAATAATATTGTTTTAATAAGAAATTTAAAGATTTACCTCTTGGAAATTCTTGTGTTATTTTTGCAGACATCTCACTATATAATACCAAGTAATGGATGATAAAATGGTCTCGGGCTTTTTTGTAATGTGGTTGTACACCTTGGAATTGTTCTGTTGCACGGCTTTAAAGAATGTAGTTGTTGAAATGATAATCTAAACTGCTTGCATGAGTGCTGCAGGTGTTTTGGGGTGTGAATGGGGGAGGGAGAATTAGTTTTTTAAATGATGCTGCTCTTTATTCCTTGCCTTGTTAATTAATTTACATGTTATCAAGAAAGAGTGGTTTATATAGTCTTTACGCATTGATTACTTGGTGGGTTTTTTGGTTTTGTTGTTTTGGGTTTTTTTTTAAACTAGAAAAACACTACAAGTGTTTTCAATATAATATACATGAATCTTTCTTTTTAGCCTCTTCTGAAGCAGTCACCCTGGAGCAATCAGAGTAGCGGCTGGAGCACGGGAAATATATCCTGGGGAGGAATGCATGGCAGAGACCATCGTAGAACTGGAAACATGGGAATTCCAGGAACTATGAACCAGATCTCTCCTTTGAAGAAGCCCTTTTCTGGTAATGTCATAGCTCCTCCTAAATTTACTCGCTCCACTCCATCACTGACACCAAAATCGTGGATTGAAGATAATGTTTTCCGAACTGACAACAACAGTAATACTCTGCTTCCTTTGCAGGTAAGGATGCTATGTACCAGGTGTTCATAGTCTTGCATAGCGTTCTGGTGTCCTTCGTTTTAAAGGAGAATTAAACAGTGGTTATGGCCCTGATACGTGGTTTGAAAATTGTATATTTCTGTATTGTTTTTAGTCCTAAATTGCAACTAACCCCAATGTTTTCAGTGTGTTCAGCAGTATATGATTCTTACAGTTGAGAATATTGACTGTGAAGAATGATAAGAAACTAGACATCTATTGATGCAGCAATAGAGCAAAATATGTTTAATCCAGCAAGTATTTTCTGCCTATGGTACGCTTATGTTCTTATAAAACCCTTTAAAAATCAGGGTTTTTTTTGTTCCCTTGTATGTAAGTTTTCTTACTTTTGTAGATGGCTCTGAATCTTTGTCACATTGGTCTTTTTGTGGTATTCTAGGCTGACATTTGCATGTCAGTGAAAATTTTTTTCCTCCATATTCTTGCAACTTCTATGTTTTGGCTGGAAGCCCTGTGATTTAGAAGCGTTAAGCAGGAAGATGTGTCTTAGAACTAAAGATCTGAGTTCACCTCCTGAGTTTTGCTAGTGACATCTTATGTGACTTTGGGTAAGTAATTTAATGCCAGCCTCAGTTACCTGTTATTTTTTTTCCCATTCCTGCCTATTCATTTAGTCATAACATTTCTTTTTAGTGGAGACTTTCATTATTTTGGATCCCAATTTTAGTTGCAGTTCTAAAAATTTATACTTTTTACATGATTTTGTTACAAAAAAAACCAACTTGGGCAACTTTTTTTAAAAAATGATGCTTTTTAAAATAGAAATAAAATTATTCTGTACATTCTTTAATTTTCATTATGCCTTTGTCAGCTTCCGTTTTTGTTTCACACTGAGCTACTATATTCCAGCAGAAGTAAAAAAGTTAATATGCAGAGAAAATAGTGTTTCTTTATCTCCACATAAGGCTATTGTAGTTGGTTTTAATTTGCTTTCACGCAGAGTACCTAGAGTTTCATTTGTCATCATTGTGACCATAATTGAGTTTGTACAGCTGTATTTGTATCAGTTAGCTACATAAGGCTTAGTTTGCTGTAATAGTGGCAGAAGGGTGATCCCTGGGACTAGATTTCCCACTAGAGTTCCTGTTTTTTCTTACCGTTTTGCTGGGGGAGTTCCATTTGGCACAAGAGGCCAAGTCCTGACTATCCAGGTGAGCTCTTGATACTTGCAGTATTCTTGAAGGTAATGGTGACTTTTGGACATACCTAAATTCTGCTCCAAATGTATGCATCGGATCTGAAAACTTTGCCTATACTGTGAAGACCTTCCCATTAAGTAGCCTTGCTAGCTGGAATATCATATTCAAATTATTTTTGTGGAGGTGGAAAGATTGGGGAAAAAAGGTGCCATTCTTTATGTATTAAACCGGGTCTGTTAAGCAAAACAGATTACAGATAGGTAACGCTTTGCAGTGGAAAGCTCCAAGAATAGTTGAAAGTAAACACTGCAATGTCTTCTGAAGATATTAGCCTAAGGAACAAGGTTAAAAATATTAATGCCATTATATGTTGAAACTGCAGTGATGTATACACTGGAATTCATATGCAGCTAAGCATAAATTGTGAATATATTTACTCATTCAATATACCTTACAAGTCAGCATGACTATTACTTTGAATAGAAGCTTTGAAGCTTCTATGTTGGTCATCTAATATAGATGAACTCATTTTATGTCTAAACAAAAGTCTTGTGCATTCAAACCATAAATCGTTTTATGGTAGAAAAAAAATCCTTGCAATTTAACTTTATAATAAATCACACTGTTTCCATTTTGGAATTGCTGGGGTTTTTTGAAGAGAGACATACCAAAGTGAGAAGGTGCGCACACTTAATTGTGAGTGCCAGAGCCACCAATTAAATAGACCTGTTTGGCTGTATTTATGCTGTATATCGATCTATCTTAAATTTCCCTTACAGGTATAAAGTCATAGTTGCAGAACACAGTCAAACTAATCCTCTTTGGAGGGTTTCTGTGTTATCTACTGCTATTGTGGAAACACTAGAAGTTTCCATAAATTACTTGTCTATGCTGAAACAGTGTTCTTATTTTTCAGTTATTACATGTTATGGTTAATTCCTTGTGATGACTGTTACATTTTGCAAGTCATAATGAAGTTAAATAGAGCTTAGAGCTCGTGCTTCTTTTCATCAGGACTTGTGTTGGCAATTTCGATGCTGTCAAACACCCGTCTTGCTAATTTGTACCGTGCTTGTCTCCTTCCATAAAAGGCTGAGGCATTTAGATTGAGGATTCTTAAAGATACAGTAGCAATTTCAGAAGATACTAAAAAATAGCAGTAATTAGAGCTGTGCCATTTGAAAAGTTCACGACAGAAGCGTTTATGTAGAAATTACTAATTTCTTCCAAGCTTCCATAGAGCAAACACATCTTGTCATACATGTTGACATCACTTGGGAGTTTTGCAGAATACTTCTCCACGTGGTCACATGTCTTTGTTTTAACTGCAGTAATCATTTTGTATGGCAGGGGACAAAGCACCTCTCCTCTGAATTTCAGCTAGCTGAAGCTTAGCAAAAGAAAACAGCTTAGAAAAGCCAGTGTATTCACTGCCGAACTTTCTGTAGATTATTAATGTTCTGCTGCTATTTTTTTTTTAAATGCTAGGTATTTTTGCTAAGTCTGAATGTTATTCAGCAGTGTCAGCTGCTCATCCAGTTTCTATAAAACATGCATCTGATGCAAACAAGATATATCACAGAGGCATCACATACAAATTCAAAGCTTTTCCCTTCCATAAAACTTCCTTATTCTTTGGTGTTTGCATTGATGGATGGCCCCCAGCAGAGAACTGACATCAATTCTGATTAAAATCGTGTTTTTTGGCATAAAACTAATATACCAGTGACAGCGAGTGTCGTTACTGTTAACTGAATAAGTAATTATGTGTATTACTTAAAGGGATGAAAGCAGATTTTCTGTACTTTATGGTTAAAACTGAAACAAAACCTATGTAAAGTTGAATTCACAGTGGCTACATTAGTTACAGCAAAGCTGCTTTTGCTTACAGTAGTTATAAAGGACACCTCTCCAGGAATTTGCCTGAGTTCAAGAGTTTTTGGTCTGTTTTTAAATAAAAGTAGTTAAACATCATGGCAACACTGATTTAAATGTGAGCAAATTAAGCCAATAGTCAAGTTCTTATGTGACTCACTGTAAGAAGCTTTTTTCTCCCTTAAGTTTTTAAGATAACACAAACTACATCAATTACAGTTCTTTCATAGGCAAAATTATGTCTACAAGTTAAGTTCTGCCACACTGCTTGCAGCATTATAGGTGCTTCTTATAGGGAAGGGGTTGTTGCTTTGTACTGGAATCATTAAGGAACAATTAGAAATCTCATCATGTATTCACACCATCTACCTTAAGTGTTTAATTGAGGAGCCTATGTCTCTCTCTCCTTAGAGAGAATCTAGGCTCCTTACTTAGATAATCTAATTCTCTAGAAGAACATACCTGGAACTACTGACCTTATACAGCCCCTGGGATTCCAGCTTAGGTACTTAGGGTGCATGTCAAGAAGTCAGACAACATGAATATTCTTTCTTATTCCCTGATCTAAAGTACAAATAATGAATACATGGTGCAAAGCTAAAAATACATTTCTAACCCCACATACTAAGTTGTTGTTTGTTTTTTCTTAAAAAAAAAAAAAAAGCTCTTTGCATTTATTTGGCCAAAATGAAAGCACAGAAATCAGTCTTCTGTATATTCTTTTTTTTTAATTTGTATTCCTTGGATGAGGAAAAAAACCAAACCCATTTCTAAGAAGTTTTACAGATTGCACTGTCTGCTAGCCCTATTTTGACTGCGAGCTTAATGTTTCTTAATATCTTGCAAATAAGTTTACTGAAACAGCATAACAGTTTAATACACTTCAGTGTTACACACTTTAGTATTTAACTATTTTCATTCTAGTAAAATCACTTCATTCTATGAATATGATTTTAGTGTCTTTGTCCCTTTCAAGTTAAGGAAATACACTGCACATCCAGGTGTTTTCCACCTTGATTTGTCCTTCCTTTTTGTTCAAACGAACATTACATGCAATGTTCATGGTCCTAAAAGCTGAGCTTTATTATTCTGTGTTTGAATATAGCTCTCCAGATGAGGGTTTGTATGGTGAAGTACCATCTCTCATAAATGCAGACTTTTCTATCTTTTCATTTTTTAAATATGCTAAAGTTTTCAAAGAAACCAAAACATTTGCAAAGCAAACTGAGTTTTAAGATTGGAAGTCACAACAAGTGTTAGTTTTCTCTATTCAATTTAAACTGCTGTCACGTTGTTTCTGTTTTACGATGGCTTCCATTTGGTGGGTTTCACATTCTCAGTATGACAGTTTCGGTGCATGTTAAATGGGTAATCTAGATGATACACATACCAGTCAGTATTAGATGTAGAGCAAGTTGCTCAAGCTGGGTGCCATATTTAATACCATACTTAGGCTCCTAAATAGATGGCCTGTTTCTTCAGAAGCGCTGAGTGTTTAGCAACTTGTGTTAAACTTGAAGGCATCAGTCATATCTAGCTGCTAAGTTCTCTTAGTCTTCAGACTAGTGATTAACGCAAAACCAGATATTTGTATCTGGAGACTATGCTGGGGGTATCTCCAACTGGAGAAAATGGTCTACTGCCGTACCTTTAACTTCAGGACCAAGACCTTTGAATAAATACTATTGGGAGCTGCACAGATGAATGGTTCAAAGGAATCAGCAGAAAGTTTGTGGGGCTTACCACACAACTGTCTTTGTGACTTTATGAACTACGAATTATCTCTTACTGTTAAAATTTCCTTCATTTAATACAGCACATGACATTAATGCAAGTCAACTTCAGAGCTGGAAAAATTCAACAAAATATTTAGCAGCTGTGATAGTGTAGCAATGATGTATACTCTAAGTAGTGTATCTGGCCTCATTCTGTCTCCCAAAGCACGGTTGTTCTCTGAGGTAAAATGAATATGTTCCCACCCAAGGTCTATCCAAAACTACCTTTACTGTGTGGTCTGATCTATTTGCATTTAAGTATGCAAGACTGTATAGGTACTTCTAGATGAGGGGTGTGAGGAGGATTAAAAAAAACCCCAAAACCCCCCAACAAAACAAAATCCAAAAAGTACCTAAAACTTCATCAAGTTTCCCTTCAAATTATAGAAGCATGGAATCGTTCTGGTTGGAAGAGACCTTTAAATGTCTTTGAGTTCAGCCCTTAACCCAGCACTGCCAAGGCCACCACTAAACCATGTCCCTCAGCACCATAACTCTACATTCTTTAAATACATCCAGAGATGATGACTCCACCAATTCCCTGGGCAGCCTGTTCCAGGGCTTTACAGCTCTTTCTGTGAAGAAATTTTTCCTAATATCCAACCTAAACCTCTCGTACAACTTGAGGCCATTTCCTCTTATCTTTTCACTTGTTACATGGGAGAACAGACCAAGCCCCACTTGACTCCAGCCTCCTTTCAGTTAGTTGTAGAGAGTGATAAGGTTTCCCCTTAGCTGCCTTCTCTCTCGGCTAAACAAGCCCAGTTTCCTCAGCTACTTCTCGTAATACTTGTTCTCTAGACCTTTCACCAGCTTCATTGCCCTTCTTTGAACCACTCATGTAGTGAGGGACCCAAAACTGAACCCAGAATTCCAGGTGTGGCCTCACCAGTGCTGAGTACAGGGGGACAATCACTTCCATATCTTGCTGACCATGCTATTTCTGATAACAAACCAGGATGCCATTGGCCTTCTTGGCCACCTGGGCACACTGCTGGCTCATATTCAGATGGCTGTCAAACAGCACCACTAGGTCCTTTTCCACTGGGCAGTTCCAGCCACTCTTCCCCATTGCATGACGTTGTTGTAACTCAAGTGTAGGACTCAGCTCTTGGACTTCTTAACCTCATCCCAATGGCCTCAGCTCATTGATCCTACCAGCCCGGATCCCTCTGTAAAGCCTCCCTACTTTCCAGCAGATCCTCACTCCTGCCTAACTTGGTGTTGTCCGCAAACGTACTGAGGGTGCCCTCCGTTCTTTCATCCAGATCAATGATAAAGGTATTAAACCAAATAGGCCCTGGGGAACATCACTTATGACTGGCCACCAACTGGATTGGACTCCACCCCCAGTCTTTGAGTCTAGTCATCCAGCCAATTTTTGATCCAGTGAAGAGTATGCCTGCCCAAGCCATGAACAGCCATGTCTTGACTGTTCCTTTAGTTTGTTGAGTTTTTTTAATATACAAGACTTCTCAATGCGCCTCGTAAGTCAATCTTGCAAAGCCTTTAATCATCTCCATAATGTGTCTGGTTTGCAAATGTATATTCTTGAGCTGAAGTATTCCAGTATGGATATAGTACGTGCTGTTGGGATTTTTTTGTTTGTTTCTAAATGCTTATGTAGTTGAGTAGGTGTGTCTTTGCCACAGGACCTGTTCTTGGTGCATTTTAGGCTCAATTTAGCTAGATTACATAGCTGATTGTGTCATTTTAACTTTAAAATGGTTTTGTTGTCAGACTGACTGTTCACAGATGTCTACCAGATATTATAGTTCATCTTTACCACTAATGACACCATGGAGAGTAACCAAGCAATTTCATGTGTCTACTTTAAGCCTTCCTCCTTGCTTTTTTATATAGCTAGAATTGTAGTTGTTGTGTTAAATTTCTCATTTACATTATCTGTGATTTCAACAATGGGCTTATGATTATATCTTCATTATGATTATTATCTTTATTAAAATTAGAATGACTTGAGGTTTAGATGCTAGAAAATATTACATTTTAAAATATACAATGTACTTAATTGTTAGCTTATTACAGCTAATACTGAATACTATATTCAGGTATTTTTTTTAAGTCTGTGACTATTATTAAATCATCTGTCACGTTCTAGTCTTAGAACACAATTTTATTCGGATCAGTTTTGAGGTGGAAAAACGAAATTTGTTAACATTTTAATTTGGTAAATTATTTTTTAAAGATTTTTTTAAATTGAGCTTTTAAAAAATTCAGTGAATTCAGCAAGATGAAAGGTACAGTCTTTTTTGCAGCCAACTAAAACCATACTGACTTGAAGCTTTATGACTTTTGTTTCCAGCCCCCATCAGATGGCCCTACATTTCTTTAGAATATGAAGGAATGTTTAAAGAAACACTTTACAGATACTTATATTTACTAAATTTAATATGCACATTAGCAGTCTGTTTTTTTACTTCAAGTAGTCCTATGGATCAGTAGTTTAAAGCAGAATTCAAAGTTGTTGGATTTCTTAACTACGAACGTTTGTTTTAGTGTTTGTGGTTAAAGATTAGCAAAATGGTATTCACTGCTTAATAGTTTCTGTCCTTGTATTTGCTTTATGCGTAAATGACAATAATATTAGCTCTGAGGTATGATTGCACTGGGTTTCTGCAAATGCTCAAACAGGATAATCTTTTCATAAATTGCATGGATATATTTAGAAGTCCTAAATAGGTTGTGCCAAGAGAAATGATTTGTCCAACAATTGAATGTTGAAACTTGCTCTTCAGAGAAAGCTGCCCTGCTCCCATTTGTTCCACATTTGGATGTATGGGGGAAGGGCTTCTGAAATGTGTATTCTGTAGATGTATAGCATGACATTGTCAAAAAGTCCTCCTAGTACTCACTGTATTCTATGGGTAGGATATTTCGTGCTTCTCCTAGATGGTGTGAATTTGTAAAAATTCAGAATTATCAGAATACAGAATTTTCTGTAAACTTTCTTACATAGTCTTAGCTTCTAAGTTGAGGTGATAATCTGTCACTTAGCCATATACCTCTGAGTCTGTAGTTAGTTATACCAAACCCACGTTTTCAGCTCTGCTGTGTATGAGTGCAGTTCTGATTCTGATACTGAAAAGGCAGGTCAAGCAGGATTCAAATGTTTATACAATTAAGAGGAAATAGAAAGCTACTGTGAGAATTTTTTAGTACTTAGGAGAAGTTAACTATTGGCTATGGGGAAAAAAAGCAGCATCATGTTGTGACATTCCACTGAGATCTGGACCTCCTGACGCAGCAAGAGTTCACTCACTTCTTAGCACAGAACTGGTGAGCCACAGAGGTGAGGGAACTGCAAAATATTTTACAGCAGTTCATCCTTGACAAAAGGGGCTTTTGGAGTCAGGATGATGCAAAACTTGTATTAACATATACACTTACGTATCTCATGCCTTTGTACTGCTGATTATCCCAGGAATTGGCACTATTTCCATGTTAATTTAAAAGTAGTTCCAAGTTGTTTTAGAAGATAACTGCTTATTAACCATGTTGAAATAATGAAACTAAGGATAGGCCCAAGAATTAGGACTATTTCCACGTGCATGGAAAACTATCTAAAGCCATCATACCCGGTGGTAGTACTTTCCATGCTTGTCCTGAAGTATGAGGAAAACCACAGTGGAAATTTTCTGATTTAAGTAGAGCATGCTCTTGTAGAACTGTCCCCTTTCAAGCTGCTGTGGATTTTGTTTTTCTACAGCAGAACTTACTAGAAAATCTTTGCTGATGTGGCCTACATTACTGAAGTACTTTTAAGTTCTGCTTTGAAAAGAAAGTTTCACAGTTGCATAAATCATAACTGTGCTCGTTAAATACTTGGTGTCTATATTTGGGAAGCACAAAGCAGTGTTTTAGCAAAGCCTAATAAAGCCTTGTTGCACAAAGGTTTAAAATAAAAACCTTGTACCCTAAGATTTATTTACTCCTTTTGAGATAGTTAATTTTCAGATAATCTTGCTTTATAGTATGCAATTCATCAGTGTGGATTGGAATAGATGTTAAAAGTTTGAAGCACTGATTATGTAGATACTAACCAAGCTCACAAGTGGATAGTGAAATAGCGGAATACAATTCCCATATTTAATTCCTGCTTTGCTTTAGTGAATTGACAACATTTTTATTTTGTACAGTGCATGCCTACTGGATGTTTCCACTGCCAGGAATTAAGTAACACAATTCAAAGAAATAAACTTTTTCTTCCATCTGTATACACATGGACTAACTAAGGTGTAAAGAGGATGGGAAAAGTTTATTTCTTCTGCTTCCATCAGCACAAGACCTTTCACTGTGGATACACAGAACTTGCAAAACAGCATGATGCAAGGGTGAAGTTACAATCATTGCACCATGTCAGCCAGTGAAGCAGTTTACAGGTGACTCACAAATGCACATTCTGTGTTTTACTTTTCCATTCCTCTATTAAGATTTACAACCAAGTGAGCCAGTTTTAGGAATTAACCATGATGGATCTCTTTCTTGCAGGCTTCTGTTCTCCAGAGCCAGGTTAAGTTTTGAATAATGACCATTTGCCAGGGATTCATGTGTTAACTCAATAGATGTGTATATAGCAATGTTCAAAAAATACATAAGAAAATCTTATTTAATGAGCCTGTAACAAAGATAAAGTGTCACACAGTTCAGTCCAGTTTTTACCAATGCTAGTTCCTTTCCTCTTACCAGCTAGAGAAGTAGCAAAACATGTTTTCTGTTTATTCAGCATTGGTTTTTGCAAGAGCACTTACTACCTACCAAGTACTGACTTCAGCTGAATTTAGGACTGCATTAAAAATCCTGATAAGATACGTTCTGAATGCTCAGGTATACTAGGGAGCAGACCCAGCTTTGTCGCTTCTCACACCTTCTATAGAAAGCAAGTTTGCTATGATAAGCAGCTTTTTTTCATTGTGCTGTTGGGAAACAAACCTGCAAGGGCATGGAAGCAAATTAGTCACTACTGTTTCTTTCTGGTGCTTCTCAGGACAGATAAAGAACTGAATGAAAGCCAGCCAGTAGGAAATACAAGGCTGCTGTGAACTAAAATAGTACTGGTGACTTCTTGGCACTCACCTCGCAAAGGGTCAGTCTGGGACATGCAGGAGTCAAGAGAAACCTGCTTTTTAAATTTAACATTATTATCATTAAAATCATCTAAAGGCTTCCAAAAAGAAAATAAAGAATCCAATGAAAGGAACATAGCAGATTGCTTATTCAACAGGAAGCCATTACTCTTTATAGTTGTTTGAAGGAGAGAGAGATGAAAAAAAGGCTCCTCCCTCTTCATCCCCATGTTGTATCAAGTTGAATAAACTTTCTAAGAAAGATTAAAGTAAAATCTTCATTTCATCATGGGTTGTTTTGCAAAGCTGTTGGTAAGTCACAGTCTCTGTTTCGAAGCTTGCTTTTTCACCCCCCAAACTAGAAGAATGCCTGCTGTTGAGGGATATATTAATCTGTGTTATGCTAACGTGTCATGGAGAGATCATGAGTGTGGGCCAGATACCTTCTGTCCCCATTATATGTGTTCTGAGTGGATGTCGGCATCTTTGGTGAATTTTAATGGTCACAGTATGTATGTGGTGTATTTCACCCTACTTTGTTGAATTACTACAGTGCAAGCAGAGAGAAGACAACAGTAAAATTAAGGTATCATTACAGGATTCCTTTAAGTGCAATACAGTCCATCCAGAAGCTATGCAAGTAGAAGAGATTAAGGTTTTATGAAAAATATGTTCAGAAAGACCAAGGAATGTAGAAGTTACCTTTTTTCCTCTCTCTGTAACTTGTGTGTATTAGAAAACATGGAAGAAAATTTCTTAGTTGAGCATAAAATCAGTGAAAACATTTATAATTTATTACAGTGACTTTTATTACTTCTAGTGAAGTTATTTGTAAGACATAACTCTTCTTAATCTTCATGTGCAAAAAAACCTCCTTCTCTATAAGGCTGAAAATCTATTAGCTTTGTGACATTTTCTTTTCATAGTTTAGCTTCAATTTTCCAACCTTTAACCATTTAGTGCTCACCATTCATAACTCAAGTCTTTGTATGCAGAGAGTCTCAGATTAATCACTCAGAAGTGTAGTCTTAGCAGGGGTCTGAGGGCTCCTGCAAAGTACTTAGCCTAGTACCAAGAAAATGCTTTCTTTCATATGAGGTGACTGTCCTTCTTGTCCTGTAGTTCCCCACCTTACTCACTAACCTTCTGCATGAAATGAAACTGAGCTCTTACAGACATTAGTCTCCTTCATTAACCAGCCTAACGTTTAACTGCTGTGGATCACTAGAACTGATTCAAGCAGTTCTTCTGAAGGAAGCAGGCAATCATAGGCTATCGAAGTGCACACACAGAAGTTCTTTGCAGTATATCTCTTAATTTACATTTGGATGCTATTGAACTTTAAATTCAGGTATCTTAAGCTTTTGTATCACTGTCTCCAGAATGTCTGAGCATATAGCCTTTAGAAGGCATTTTTATCTTCTTATCAAGTTTCCTATTAAAAATACAGAATTTGTTTTCCAATACTAAGGATTTTATTCTCTTTTAGGATCGAAATAGAATGTATGACAGTCTGAATATGCACTCTTTGGAAAACTCCCTTATTGACATTATGAGAGCAGAGCATGATCCACTTAAAGGTATGTTATTATGCTAATTTAAGAAAAAAGAGCTATCTATTCTGCATATTTGAATTAATACTGATTGCTAACTTATATTCTAGGTTCATGTTAAAATAGTAAATGAGGTTTTTTCCCAACTCACATGAAAGATCAACTCAAGCTGTATTTTATTGAAAATATTGGTTTACAGTTCTTTATAAAACTGAAGCTTAATGACTTCATAGATTTTTCTCCTTCCTCCCTCCATCCCTCACTCCTTCCTTTCCCCCATGAAATTCATATTTAGTTTTATTTGAATTTTATTTGTCTGCTGTAGGAAATTCTACCTCAGTTTGTGAACACGCACTTTTCTGTTAGTGGTAACCAAAAGTGGGTGGGAGGGGAATCAAACCACTACCAGTATTTTCCCTTTCTTTGCAGTGGAAGCTGAAAAGGTCACTGATAATTTCAGGTTTTTACCTTTTTAAGCTTCTGGAGGATAATAATGTATCTAATTGCCCAGTTTCTGGGTTTTTTTTTTCTGAAGAAGTCCAGAAATACACTTGGCTTTAGAATGCTAGTTCCTTTTACCCTTCTGGTGTCTGTTCAAATCATTTGGCCACAGCAGTAAGCAAATACCTGATATTTATGGTCTTCAGTTTTAACTCCTCTGTTCACTGTACAGTAACGTACGCTTTTGAATTCTGTTTTTCCAAACTTAGGTGGTGTTTACTTTTGAACTTTGGGGTAGGGAGCCCAAGCCATTTTATTTGGCCTGATCAAATGTTACTTCATTTGTGGTGGTATAATAAGACTAACACAATCTAATTTGAAAGTCATCCAAGACTTCAGGCTTGTGTTAGTAGAAACTAAATCTCAATATTGAAGCAATTGGACAAAAAAAATCAGTTCTTTCTTTTTATATTGTTATTTATATTGTTATTCTCCATTTCTAGAGGCTCTTAGACTTAATATATATTACATTAGCACATATAGGCCTGTGTTTTCCTGATTTGAAAGACAATTTGCTTGACTTTGCTGATGGTTCTCTTAAAGATCTGTCATCATTTGAAAGACCTGTAGTATTCAGATAGTGTGTAATAGTGTTGTAAGAGTTACAGTGTAAAGGCAAAAGTTTGTTGGGTTTTTTTTCTAAGCAAAAATCTCTACAAAGCATGACTAAGTAGGTAGTGTTTAGTTAGCCAGTTAATTTTCCTCTTCAAGTGGAAGCCGAAATGAAATTTTCTTAGATGTTCTTAAATCTGACCTCTTGTTTCTTGCTGCCCACAGAGAATTTATTCCAGTTTTAACAATTTTATTAAGTCCATTATTAAGTTCAGTTTCTATATACTCTGCATGTTTACAAAACATTGCTAAGTAACACAAAGGGGCTGAAACTTCTTAACAGTTAGGTCAGTGGTAACTAATGTGGACTAAAAGAATGCATATGTCATCAAAGACAAGGTAACTAGTTAGATCCTCCCTGTTTCAAAGCATTCTTGCTTCTATTTACCACACTCGGTGACTAATACTTCTTTCGTTATGAACTGAAATCTACCATCAGGAAGGATATTTAAAAGGTAAAGCTACTGTTAGGCATAAAATTAGATAAAATTAGGCATAAAATGCAAATCTTC
This sequence comes from Actenoides lindsayi, assembly GCA_025331215.1. Lineage (NCBI taxonomy): Eukaryota > Metazoa > Chordata > Aves > Coraciiformes > Alcedinidae > Actenoides > Actenoides lindsayi. The sequence goes on from WTSP01003169.1 coordinate 17,746, forward strand.
TGTTTTAATGCACTGTTATTGGCACCTCTCACATTCCTGAAAACCAGTCGGTTTCCTCTTTTTTTTTTTTTTTCTATGCACATTGACATGACAAGTGGAAATGCTTGCTCTGTTCTCTCTGCCATCTCACTGTTTTTGTTTTGGCTTTATAATACAGAATAGTTTTCAGAGGCACAGAAATCACAGAAAAGACCCATTTTTATTTATCTGTTCATAGTTCATCATGCTACAATAAATGAAAATTATGTATTTCCAATAATAATTTTTCAGTGAGAATATGACAAGGTAAAGCTTTAAGATTTTAAAGTGAATTGGATTCATACTTCGTAGAAAAGCTCAGTAGAGTTTCCATAGTTATTCTGTGCTTTCTAGGGATGTGAGTATATGGTTTCAGTCCACAGTTAAGAGATTTATCTTTTTTAAACAGTTTCACCATCGTACTCTTGCAATGTTAAGTTTTATGCTAAACATAAAACTGTTAAGTTTTATGTTTGAACTTAAACAGATGGAAGCCATAGATAGTGAAGAATTCAAAGGAATGTTCGAATGCCAGAGAACAATGCACACGCTAAATGAATTTAAATAGAATACTTGTATGCTGTCATTTAAATTGGTTGATTAAGATACTTTTTTCCATTTGGAAATTATTATTTCAGCTGAAACAGCTATGTTATTAGCAGTTATAAATAAGAAGTGTTCCTTACTGCCTGAAAATTGGAAGAGGAGGTCACATCCTAGAGAAACCTTTTACTTCCTCTCCACCCCTTTTCTGTTTAGTCACCATTAGTTGGCAATTCTGTAATTTTCTAGCAACTTTACCTTTTTTTTTTCCTGCAAACCACAAAGCACTAATTTAGTTATTTCAGTATCTGTGGCTTTTCACCACAGAAAATCTGACAGTTACTTAAGAACCCGTCATAATTGGTTGTAGAATGTATGATTAAGAATATCGTTATTTATTTGTTGTTCTTATTAATTTATAAAATAAATTGTTGTAACTAAAGAATATTTAGTGACTAGCAAATGTTTTTATGACAAGTTTTTAAGTAAATCTAGGCACACTAGAACAATTCATCTTTTATATCTGACCACAGCAGTAAAATGAAAGTCCCTGGAATTTTAAGCACGTGTTTGAGATTTAGCTGCTTACAATATCTGGAGTATGACTAAGCATCGTGTCTCAGATTTTGCACAATGCAGAACAGACACTGTGTGTACTAGCTCACAGCTTTAATTTATGCATTTCAAGATCTGTTTTAGAAGTCAAATTTCACCACTTTTGCTTTCACAAACTTAAAAAAACTTTATTTCAAATATGATTCACCAAAAGCTAAGTTTGAGCCTGCCAAAAAACGTGCATATAGATGGTTTCATCTTCACTTAGACAAAATTTAGGTATTACTACAGACATGATCAAAAGAAAGAAGTAATTTTTTTCAATAAGACATTTTTTCAAGGTAGATTAATAGGATATAGATGCGTGACTTCACCAATCATTGCAGCAGAAATACTGATTGCAATAGAACTATTCTTGCCCATGTAGCTTTCTTGAAATGCATTTCATAATAATATATTAAGTAATGTTAAAGATTCCCCCATCCAATCAATGGAATATCAACTAAAGTTAAAATTAATAAAAGTTAAAATAAATTGAATAATTTTTACATCTCTTAAATACCCCTTTTATTCTTCAGACAGCCCTTAAGACAATTTTGAGTGAAGAATTACAATATTGGTAGCCTGAAATACATGTGTATTGGTGGTATAACTCATTTCCAGACATATCTCTTGTGTACTTGGGGGTTTTTTTTAACCCTTTCCTCCCCAAATACCAATGCTTCTTGATGTCAAGTTGTAGAAAATGAGATGTCTTAGAAACAGGATAGCCCAGATTTGGGCAAAAATAGTTAATGGGAAACATTTAGAAGAAATTGTTATATTTTGCATGGGATAGGTATGGCTTATCTGTGGGGAAAAATAAATTGATGCTCTTAGAAGTCTGTGTGCTCTTTGTTTTATTTTCCCTTTAAATTGGTTTAGTTAAGCTTTTCAGCTGTTGGCCATCTTTTAAAAGCAACCTGCTGGCACACACTCACTGATGTAAAAAGAAAAGCACTGTTGAGAACATTTTCTTTCTTTGAATATGGTAACTTTTGTTTTCAAAGAAATTTGTTTTATATTTTGTGTTATGATAAGGTTAAAAGTTACACAATTGCTTCCTAGAGTAATTCAGATTGCGCTCAGAAAAGAGTTTCTAAAGGCTGGGGGAAAAAAAAAAAAATGGAAGGAAAAGCTTTGCTCTTAGTCATATAAAATGCTTTGAAATTGTACATACAGATCGTTTCCTCTTTCTGTCATAGAAACTTTTTGTGATAAAAGGATATATTTAAGACTGATAGACTGATTTGCCTAAATAGATCGACTATCAGAGACAGCACATTTGGCCTCATTAGAACTTGCATAATTCTTACACAAGCATTTCAAAGTGTGTATCTAGGTTTTTTGTAACTAGGTGTTGTCCAAACATGAGTTTGTGCTGTTGTCTTAACTACGCTGATTGAAAATCTGAGCTTTCTGAAACTGCTGCAATCCTCAGCCAGTCACTGGTCTGTTAAAGTAGTTTGGGAAAAGCTTAACTTGGAAGATTTCTACTCAGGACATCTCTTAAAAAATGAAGATGGGAAAAGAGTTTGTGATTCTTAGTCTTCGTTTAACCATTTAAGAACTTGTTTAAAAGAAGAAGGGAGAGTAGACATGAAACTGAGTTTAAAGCAGTTGGTACACTTAAAACTATCCCAATTTAACAGTTAAATAGTAATAGAAAGTATGTGTTTCCAGAAGTAGATATGAATTTGCCTTGAAATGAAAAGTAAGCACAACTACATCTGTATGCTCGGAAGCTTACAAAAAAATCTAAAATTCCATTGCCCATATTAGTAAGATGAGATTACAGAAATGTAGCTAAAACTAAGTTTGTTACTCTTACCTCATGGTTTGGATTAGCAAGACTTTTAACTGGATTTAGTGGATAAACTGGCCCATGAAAAATTATTTGCAAGCTTCTGGATTTTTTTCTGTCCTTCTAGAAGAATACATTGTGAGAAATACATACCAGGCTGTTCTGTTAACCGTATTCACGTTTAGATATGGAAGAGGTGGCTAAATTTAATAGAACTTTAGTTGCATAAGAAATGTCAAACATAGCTGCTTCTCCTTAGCCATAGTATTTTGAAATTAGCCATAATACATGAGAATTAATTAGCAGCAATGTGATAAAGTTCAGGTTTTGCACAGAGAAAATGTCTGTAACATGATACTTCATGATATAGTACTGTAATATTAGGCATTGTATTTGTTCCAGATAGGAGCACGTTACTGTTTTGGATGCTGCAGAGCTAAATTCTTTAGACAGTCAGTGAAGTGATTACTTTTTATTTTTCAGGAATGGAGAATGTGTATTATTTAAATTGACATTCTCTAACTGATCTGTGATTGATTTTAGACTAGTAATGCATTTTATATATTACTAAAATTTATTTTTTTTAAGCAGGTGGAGGCCACTTGAATTGCTAGACTATTTATTGAACAGTTTATACGAGTTCAGATTACTGACATTGAAGTAGGATGGGATTAGATAGGATTTGTGGTGAGGGTTGTTCTTAAAATGGTACTTTTTTTTTTGAATGCTTTGACCAACATGCAGTGAAAATAGCTGACTGAAAGAAATATGTGATAGAAGTAAGGTAAATTATTATAAGATGGTGCTCCCATCTGTATTTTATATACTCTTATTTTAAGTGAGGTTTAATTTTATGTATGTCCATCTAACTAGAATAATCCATTAAAAAAATAGTGTAATGGGAGTTCTGTATGACTGACCTTGCACCCAGTTCCACTCATGAAGTGTTCTGAATTTATATATATCTCTAAATTCACGTGGACACCCTAGAAACAGAGCGTTTTGCTTCAGGTTAATCTGAGGGATAAGAACCTAAGTTAACGTATCAAGTAGCAGTCATTGTATTTTGAAAAAGGAAGCAAAAATTCTATGGTAAAAATGATTTTAAGTTTATAAGTCCAAGTACTAGACAAGATAGAAAACACAAATATTAAGTTCACCAGAATGCTGAATGTAAAGTATGATTTCATTGAAATAATCATGTAAATAAGACTCAAAAGAAGTATCAGTACAGCTGGACATGTACTGAGTACAGTGTTACTTATTTTCCTTTCTGCCCCTCAAATCATTCATTATCTGAGCTAGCAAATTCATCTCCCAAACACAGCAAGATTTGGTTTCTTGGTATTTGTGTGACTCACAACATATTGGGTCTAGCTCCACGGTGCACTCTCCCCTGCCATTTAATGAGGAGTGCTTTACTATTTTAATGTTTCCAGTTTGGCACCTATGGTTCAGATGCAGCTTATTTGTCAATGGGAAAAAAGGCACAAGAATGCAAAAATAGAGTTGTAAACCCAGAATTTGCTATCTTCTGAAATAGTTTTCCTCTCCAGGTGTTGACACTGGTGGGCTTCTCTCTCCTTAAATCTGACCTCTTTTTCTGTAGTAATTGCAGGAAAAAAGTCTGTCTTTTGTCTCCCTTGCTGAATAGGAAAAGATTATAAATGTATACAGACAGAGAGAAAGACTGTCACCACCAACTTGAGGAGGTTCAAGCTGAGATAATTTTTCACAATTTCCATCATTATTCTAGATAGATAAAGCATTCTGATTTGCAAGAAAGAGTTCATACTGTTGCAGAGTATTTCTGTAGCACCCTATATAAATGGTAATAGTAAATAATCTTGTAAAATCCTTGCTGTTAGGCAAATGAGTATTGCCTTTCTAGACCAAAAAATGAAGAAGTAAAGCAAAGTGACTTGTTCTACACCAGGCTGGCAGCTCCCAGATTGCAATTTTAGAATGCTTTGTTCCTTATTCTTTTCCTGTTACACCAGCACTCTTTGCTAGAAGGAGAAAATACTTCTATTTTCAAGAAACATTAGGTATAGCTGTAGATATTCAGCATGACAAAAAGAAAGGCTTATGTATTAAAACTGGACATCTTGAAGATAAGGAACGTGAAGACAGGCTCTACAAAGATTTATGTTTACTATCTTGCCTATACCTGCTCAAAAATTCTGTCAATGTTACAGAGAACAGCAGAGGCCTTTTGGGTGGCATTTATCTGTCCTTCACCAGGAGGCTGCCCTTGCCCTTCACTGCTTTTTCCTCACTTTCAAATTCCAAAGCAAATAGTTCCTGCTTCAACTGCAGGTGTTCTGATACCATCCACTGTTATAATAATGAAATCTGTGGAAGAAAAATAGTACGTGGCTGTATAAAAATCTTTTTGCCGCAGATCTTTAAGTAATAAGGCTGTACATAAATTATCTTAATGTTGCCATTTTGAAGTTTTGAGTGTAAGAGTTGATAATGTATATTTTTCTTTTTTTATGGTAGAAAATTGTCATGTTGGTTTCCTAAAGGGGAAGAGCAGAACTTAAAACCTTTTTACTTACATATTTTTAATTTAACTTTAAAGGTGTCCCCTGGGACACTGAACTACTATTGCAAGAAATTTCCAGTCTTCCTGCTAATCACATGGGTTTACCAACAGTAGGGGAAAGAAGAAAAGAAAAAAAAGGTCATATGATAGGAATCGTTAGACAACCTTAATACATGGATTGCTGATTTGGTTTTCTTTCTGGTTTTGTTTGTTTGTTTGGGGTGTTTTTGCATGTGTGTGTTTTTGGTTTGTGGGGTTTTTTTGGTTTTTGTTTTGTTTTGTTTTTGTTTTATTTTTGGGTTTTTTATGTGTTTTTTGGGTTTTTTTGTTTGTTTGTTTAATTTCTTTGTTTGGTGTTTGTTGTGGTTTTATTTGTTTTGTTTCCTTTTTTTCCCCTGTATTTCTTTTTAGAAAGAGTGAGCCTTATTAGAGTCTGGCAGTGTCTTACTAATACTTACTCACATCTTGCCACATGCAAATCTCTTCCCCTTTAAACATGTGTGAGTTCTGTATACCCTTTGCATCCAGACTGGATTCTTCTGTACGCCTTCATAAACATTCTCATTTCCTCCAAAAGATTTAGATGTTTAACTTACAGTATTTTTTTATATATGCTTACCAACTATAAGCAAGCACGTGTGTTTGAATAGCAAGATAGATGGAAATGTAGCTTTTTGCACATTGAAGCACACTTCTTCCAAACACAGCAACTATTGTAAATGTTTCTCTAGGTCAGTGTGCACTACTGGTACATTTGCAGCTTCCTGCAAACAGAAAACATCTCCTTTAATAAAAAAGAATTTTTAGGAAACAGAGACTTAAGATGTGCATTTTAAAACATTCGTTTATCTATTAAACTTTACACCAATGCAGTAAAGTGCAGTACTTGAGAAATTCTAATATCTGGATATGAGTTTTTCGTGTAAGTTTTGTTCAATACAAGATGTTGAAAATGTTATCCAGTATACTCTGTAATTTTGTTAATTCTGTAGATAAACCGATCCCTTAGTTTTGCCAGACTTACTGAAAAATATTACATACAGTGGCTATATGTAATACACCAAGATACAGTCATAAATTGGCTAATAAAATTTTAATGCCTTAATTCCTCTTTAACATGATTTGTATTAAATTGATTCAGTAGAGAAGCACTAAACTGTAGAAATGCCACTCTGTTAAGCAATGTGCATAGTACAGTTATTCACAGTCACTATGAAAGAAAAGACTAAAGCAGTCAGCACTATTTCTGGGTGTCATGAAACAAAAAGTGGCTTTATCCTATTGGAGCTGATCCCAAAGCACATTGCAGATCTTATGACCAGAGAATTAAGGTTAAGAAGTCTGTTCTTGTCAGCTTTAACTTGGGTCAAGGGTATTGTTGGTTAATGTGCTTGGAGTTAAATATTAGCTCTTTATTTCCCTTAGGCAAACTGGAAATATAGTTTATATTTAAATTCTAAGCAGTGATTTTCGTTATGTTTTTCAGTGTAATAGCTAAAACCTCTGCATTTGTTTTGTTTTGTTCTTTGGGTTTTGTTTTCTTTTAAGGTCGCTTGAGTTATCCGCATCCAGGGACTGACAATCTTCTGATGTTAAATGGTAAGTGCTAATCCTGTAACAGTTTCTAATTATCTCTAGCTTAGCTTAAATCTGACATGTTGGTATAAAATTATACTATTGTATTCTGTTATTGAATTACTTGCCTTTAGTCTTCAACATGGATGGGATTGTTGCCATTTTTCAGAGTTGAATGGCAAGAGCTAATCTTGCAACAGCCTTTCATTATATCTAGCTTATTTGAAATCTGAATTGCTCATAACGACGCACTATTCTTTTTTGTTCTCGAGCAAACCAGTGATACATTCTTCAAAGATCTGCTAGAAACTTGTTATGCAGAAAAAGGAATTAGAAAAATAAGCAATAAGATCTTGTGTAAATAAGGGATGAATTAGATACTTTCTCTTACACTTATATGAAATAACATTTTCTTTTTGTTGGGATTTTTTGGAACTGGCTTTGTCGAATGTTTCTAACTGTGAAACATGCCGGAGTTAGAGTTCATGTTCACGTTCCTCTCCCAGTAGGTCAAACTTCATGCACATCTGCTGCTCAGTGAAGGCATGAACTTTAGCCTTTGTGCAAGGCTAAAGAAGGAAGCAGAGCTTGGTAATCCATCTAAGTCAATAATAAATCAGGAGTTCTGCACACAAATGTTTTTTACACTGGGATAAATTAGAGCTCTAACGCCACAGCTTCTCTGGATTAGAAAATGTGGAGGCTGTTGTACATGAAGCAAGTACACTGTTGTCATTGACTTGATGGGTTTAAACGTTACCAGTAAAGACCTAACTATTAAAAAATACAGTCAGAAAGTTATTTCAGGTTTGTGGCTCTGTGGAGCTCTGTTTTTCTAATTGCCTTACCCTTCCGCCCAGTCATTTACACTTGGTACATATGGATATGAAGTGCAATAAATAGCTGTTTTGCCCTGCGTAACACTGAGTAACTGCTTACAGTTTTAAAGAAATTCAAGTTGAACTTGATACCCAGTAAAGGAAAATACTGCACAATGCACGTTTGAAGAATTGGGTCCTTCGCTGTAGTTCTTTAAGATAACGGAGTATCTTGAAAAGTGAAAATAGCTACTTAACAACTGAAATAAAATCAGTATTTACCCACACAGGCCATAGTCCTGATTCCTGTACATTGACTATCAATGTGCCTGATGCTGCAACATATACAACAGGTAACTTTGTGTATTTAGCAGCAACTGTAAGACCTACTCTGCAAGCTGGTTTGTTGAGGTGGTATATGTGCAACTGTCGTTATCTGCTGATTTTATAATGAAGTGTTAGATGGGAAGGTATTAAAAACTAACCAATCTTTGAAGCAACTGTCAAATATTTCAACATGATCAGTGTAAGACAATATACTTTTAATTCATTTTAATATTTAGAATTATGAGCTCTTACAGTTTTGCATGCTAAAAGAGTGCGTGGGAAGCATTGTTACTCTATGGAATATTTAGGTAAAAAAGGTTTTGGACATGTTATGGTTATTGGAAAAATGCATCTGTGTGGTACCAGTCTATCCTGAAAAACTTACCACAGAGCTAGCATATGCACTGAAGAGTATCTTGTTTGTTGGTGGGGTTTCTGTTGTAGTTTGGAAGTTAGGACTTAATGTGACTCTGTCCTCTTTAAAAAGTGCAATATTATTTCCAGCCTTCAATAGGTGAGATAAAAATAATAAGTATCTGAAAGACAGGTGCTGCAACACCTAATTTTCAGGGGTGCCCTTTAGAATTTAATTTAGAGCCTGGTTTAAACACCTAAGCTCTCTACTTTTTATCTGGAGAGTCTGATATTCCTGTCAGTGCAGTTCAGTGCTATCACATACACCATTCAGAGCCACCTCAAGTTGGAATGTCTGAATTGCAGCTCCTTACAGCCCAAGATCAGAAGCTTCTGGGAAGCTCCAGCTGCCCAGACTCTGCACAACCTTTATTTCTTAGCAGTAATTGAGGAGTTTCCTCCATATGTGTTGTAATGAGAATTACAGCTTGAACACTTGCTGATAAAGTTGTAGACTTCGGTTTCCTTCTTTGCCTAAGTGTGTTCATGCTAACATTTCCCTGTATCCCTGCAATTGGTACCTTGGAGGGAGGACTAGGGAGGAGGAGAGCTGGTAATCCAGAGACAAGTATTTGTCCCTTACTTTCTCAGTAAGTGTTGTAGTCGCTATGAAGAGCAGCAGGAATACCAGGCCTTCATCAAAGAAAAGCACCAACATTTTTAATTACCCTGGGCCAACCTATGGGTGTACTAATACTTCTCACTACATGATGACCCTTGCTGTATTTTAGCTGGCTTCATTTTAGTGGACTGGTATCTCTGGATCCCAGTAAGGTTCTGATATGAGCCAGGCTGGAATTCCATTTAAGACTAAGCGCTTCTATTAAAACTTATTTTTAGTTATTTTTTTTCTCTTCTTAAATGATAGATATTTTCCAGCTCATTTCAAATGTACTTACTGAACTGTACCTAATATTAATATTTACAGTTTTCATTATTTAAATTAATGAAATGAACCAAAGTAAAGCTGATTTATGTGTGTTAATAAATGATATACATGATAATTATATATCTGTTTCAGCTCAAGCTGTAAAAAAGCAATGCATTTTTAATGACTGCTGTTTCTTAAAAGTCAAAAAAAGAGAGTTTGGAATGGATTTACCTGAGTATATCTTTAATTGTCGACTTAGAACCTTTTTGTATCAAGTAATAATTCAAGAGTCCAATTTATTGAGGTGTAGGATGTTTTTCTGCATTACAAGGTTCCCCCCTCTCTTCTAATTTTAATACATTGATTTTTTTTTAATGGCTATTAAAGCATAATTTACCATTTGCTTACTTTAGCAAGGGACTATTAGACTTTCCATCTTAAAGATACTATAGCTGGTTGTGCTTTTAAAAAAAAAGTGGTTTACTTCAAACAGAAGTTATTAAACTTCCTATACAGTAATTGCTAAATGAGTTTCTGTAGTCAGGCATGCTATGAATGGTCATAACAATCTCTTTCAGCCTTAAAATCTATCAAGATACGATTTCTAAAGAAATCTGAATAGAATTTAGTCACCCAAATCCAAGAGAATAAAATGGGAATTATACACCTACCTCCTTTAGTCTAGACTCTTGGGAAATTTCTGCCATAATGGTTTATGGATTTCTTTAAATGACAAATCAGTATTAATGAAAAAGGTTTCATTTCATTGTCATTTAAATTATAAATGTTAGTGACAAATAGTATTTTATCTTATTTTCTATCATAAATTTCATATTTATCCTTAAATACAGGAAGTTTGCCTAGTAGTTTTTCCTGTTACTCAACATAGTATTTTGAATTCAGTTGAATTATTTAAATATGTACATATTTGATCTCCAGTATATATTTGAAAAATGCATCTGAATAAAATGGAAATTGTATATTTACTATCTGTGTGATAGCATTACTAACATAAAAAAATATTTATAATGCCTTGATTTTAGATAAACATGCACAAAAAGTATTTACTTCTTTCTCATATTTCTCTCTGAGCTGATTTAAGTTGCAGAAAAGGGTGTATTAATATTTTTTGACAGGTTTAAGACTTATTAGTATGCTACTTCAGGGATATAGAAGAAGAAGGTTTTAACTGTAAGGGAAGGTCTTTGTTGTATATACAGCACTCTTAATGTTGGAAGCTTCCAACGTTATTTGACTTCATTTTCATTGGGCATCATTATCTTTCTTGCGTGTGTTACCTAATTTATATTTGCTAGAATAAAAGTGTGTCTCTTGTACTTTCTCACTCATTTGAAATCTTTCAGAGTTTTTGGCTAATTAAGATATCCAGCTTTAGAGACTAAAAGATACAAAAAGTATTTTTGCATGACTTATTCTTTGAACAACTTCAGGAAGGAAGAAGTTTAATCTCTCCTTTTTTGTGGTTGTAAATCAATTATTTGTCTACATTGTCAGGCCTTTCCCAAAGGGCTGGCTCTCCTGTAATTATTTATCTAGACATATGCACTAGTTACATAGATGTATATGTTAAATCCATATATATATAAAACCTATGTATAGCTAAATCTATAAATAAATATATGTAAAGTCCATGTTTATAGACTGCATGCTCGGAAAGATGTAAAACACTATGTGCTTGTTATTTTAATATATACAGAAATATTTCAGGTTTAATGTAATATCTTTGGAAAGAATCATCATATTGCTCACAATGTATTAATAGTTTGATTCAGTGGAACTGTTTTCACAAGTAGCATCTAGCCTTTGAAAGAAAGTTTTGATATATACGTGTGTAATGTGGAGAGATTAAAATACTGAAGTTTCATGAAGATACGATGGGTTTGCTTTAACATTGTATTTTTAGTAACGGTAGGAGTTTGTACTTACTGTTGTTAAAACAATTTACCTATACTGTAACCACTGTGGTCTTAAGGTCTGAATAAAAATAGTAAAAAATAACAAGGTCTGCAAAACCATACATTTTGACCTTAATGATCACATTTATTGCAACAGTGCTTACAGATCTCCTAAGAATGAGATCATATTTTTCTAGGTGCAAAGTGGCAGAAAATCCCTGCCCAAACCAGTCTTCAGTCTAAATGGACAAGACAGATAAATATCAGGGAAGGGGCTTTGTCATCCAAGTAAAGTAAATAATGTGACAACATCAAGGACAGTTATTTTCCCATTTTCTCTGATTTCATTGTTTTGCAATACACAGATACCTTTGGTGCATTGTTGTCATTTCCAGATATATATGAAATACTGCAGCAACTACCCTTTTAAGTTGAACTGCATTGGTATATTTTTTTAGCATTTTAATAATGCTTTTGTGTTTATCCTTAAAATTACTGTTGTTTATTTTTAAATGCACAAAGGAAAACATTTCTGGTGTTCTGCAACATTTTTATGCATGTCAGCTTGTTTAGACTATGAAAATATAAGAAATTATCTGAGCTGGTTTGGTGGGCGGGAAGGAGCAGAAGAGAAGAAATAGTATTACTAAGGCTTGTGCCAGAAGAACCTCATGAATATGCATTTATATATTACTCTTTGAGAGAGAATGTGGCACTGCAGTCATTGCTATTGATGTGATGCGCTTGATTTTTCACCTGTTACTCTAATCTTATTTGTGGAAGAAAAAACAAAAGGCATACGGGGCGTTAGCCCAGGGCCTGGTGACGCTGCTGCTAATGCTGTGTGGGAGTCGCTTTGGCCAAGAGTCAGGGAAGATTCGTACAGTGCTGCAGTGCTGCCGTAGGCACTTGCAAGACGCACGGTTCTGACTTTGCAGGAAAACAAGTTCAATATTAGTCTCCCCGTGCAGCAGCAACTGAGAGAACTAATCACATGGAAAAATACATTATTTTTGTGGATTCCATTTTAAAATAGGAAATCTGAATTTAGGTGTTTCCACTTGGTTAGATACAGGTCTCTTTTCTGCTTTCTCTTGCAATTAGAAAGTTGGAGGATCTGAAAAATTTTAAGCAAAGGGCTGTTCTCATCAATAATAATAATTCTTTCATATGGAAGGAAACAAATTTGAAAGTGATTTCAATGCAAGTTGCTTAGGAATATAGTGACTGCTGTGTAAAAAATCAACAGTTTTAAGGGGGAAAAAACAAGGAGAGAGATTTTCAGAATTCCATAAGCGATCCATTTAATTCCTGGTAGGAAGGGATCGAGATAATAAAGGAAAAAAGAAATTACACTTAGTAAAAATTTTGAAAAACCCTGTGAAAATGGGAGGTACCAGGAGAACAGAACAGTGAATGACATTTACGAATCACTGAGTTTGTGAGGCTGCATATATTTAAATGTCCCAGAACCAGTTTCTTTTTAGAAGAGATGTCTGTGTGGACTACTAGTAAAAACAAAACAATAATGCCCAGACACAGCAACCTTTGTTCATGAACGTTGCTATAACATTATGGTTTATAGTGATGTTTTCTATTTGGGTATTTAACTACAAAGCTGTAATGATTAAAGTAATCTTTCTCAGATACAAAGTCTGTGAAGCGGGAATAGAAAATACTTTGTGGAAACGTAACTAAGAAATTACACGCAGCTTAATAGTTTTTGTATTAGTAATCTGTCTATTTTTAGTTTCCTAGCCTTCAGACAGAGCAGCAAGCAGTATGGTATTCTGAACTGTGGCGATAAGCATGATCTCTTTAAGAATCTTGCAAAACTCAAAAGTTAGGAAAATCTTGGATTTACTTTCAGTCTGTCAGAAATTGTTGCTTTGCCTTTGTGCAGTGTTTTTGATACAATGCTATTTCTTGTGACTTGTGCCCTGATTTTGTTTGCTACCACAAGGAGTCTTTTGTTTCAAACAAAACCTTGCGGTTAATTTTCTGCTAGGTCTTTTCATGCAAAAAGAAGGTCATGGCTTATAGCATTTGTATTGTCACTGCAAAGGACTGTACAAACTGTTCCATGGACCAGGATGTTTCTGTGATTAATGTAACACTTGCTAGGTGCTTTTTAAAGTAATATTTTCCTTTTTGCAATTTCAGTACCCTGTGTCTTATTTAGACACTTGTGTAAGATACAAATCACATTTGTGAGGATAAAATACAAAGTTACCAAAATTTGTGCATCCTAAAGTAACATGAAGTTAAGATCAAGTATAAAGATGCATTGAAATATTTTGAAGTATATTCTTTATGCTGGTGCTAACATCAATTTCATACTAAAATGGCATGGTATTTAAGCGAGACTTTAATTTAATGTGTTCTCATCTACAATTATCAGTAGCAAGTACTGATACTCTTTTTTACTCTTTTACTTACCTCTTACCCACATAGTTCTTTGTATCTTAAATATTTTCATATGTGGGCATGATACAGTGATTTGACATTTTACAATTTGTCCTTTGTTTGCATGCAGCGAGGAGTTATGGGCGAAGACGAGGTAATTCACTTCTGTTTGTTACAGTACAATTAATTCTGACTGAGCTGTTACTGATCATTACGATTAATCCAGATTGTTGATTATAAATGCTTATCTGCATGTTGTCTTAGTTCGGGGAAGATCGAGGGAAGGAGGGGTGCAGTCTGGATTGTTATGGTCATTGATCTCCTTTTAGAGTTTGAATTACAAATCCTTTAATCAGTTAAAGCACTGTAGTTCTAATCATAATTTAGTTCATGCTAATGGCTACTGCTTGCAGTCATTGCCCCCTTTAAAAGTACAGTTTGCTAGTTCTAACTCATCTTTTGCTTCTGTAGAAGTGATAGCGTGCAAGCTAAAAGCCTTTCATAAACCTATCAGGAAGTCTAGTAGACAACTCATAGAAATAGTAAGCATTTTTATAGTATAAGCCAATATATATGCTCACTGACCTTGGAAAAGCTATACTGATTTAACTACATGAGGATGTGACCTGTGGTTGTTAAAAAGATCATGTAAAGTGTGCAGCAAAAACATCAAGGTCTTTGATAGCTTCCAGTATTCACAACATACATATAAGTTCATTTGTGTCTTTCTTCATCTCTGCATTGGTTCATAACTGATTGCTTGGTAGCCTTTGCTGGAGAGAAATGATGATCTAGATCATGGTCAATGTACACAATAGTGCAGTCGTATTTTGACAGTTTCTGGCAGATGCTGCTGAATTCTTTTCACTGTCATAAAGCAAAAAGAAACAAGTGTTCAAAAGGACTTTCAATCCACAGTCATTGCGAGAAATGTGAAAGCCTAGCAAATTACCTTTTGCTCTCCTAGTCTGAGAGACATTTAAAAGTGGAGGGAGAAGAAACTATGAGGAGTCATATAGAGCATGTTACTCTAAATGTGTTAACCCATTATCTTCTATGTCATCTTAGCTTTCTGACGAACTACAGTGCTTTTGGCAAACCTTTACCCTCATTGAAGTAAAACTTACCTCTACAGTATCACTTCAGAACATGTTCTGATGGTTTAATTTGTACTGGGAAGAGATCCTTAGAGTCTCATTGTTCTTAGATTTTAACATTGGTCTGTGGGTAAAAATGTAATTATTCTGAAGATTATTCTTTGATAATCCCCCCCCCCCCCCCCCCCCCCCCCGGCGCCCGCCGGCGCGGTGTGCCG